>VSDK01026829.1:178632-207056 GCA_009767595.1 Symbiodinium kawagutii
CCAGCGACACCTGATCTCCGCTAGTTCATCAGAACCTCTTTTGAGCATCACCATGTTGCTTGGACCCCGCCACAGCTGCTCTTCCAAAAAACTTAGCCACTGCTGCAAACCCGCCAGAGGTCAATTTGGGTTCATGAGATGAGCCATTCATGTTCAGTTTCGTTGTTAGTGCATTTTTGCCATTCACACGGTTTGTCATACTTGTATTCCATTAATCACACCGTAGCCATGTCTCAGTCACGGCCAATTTGCGTTGCCCTCACGTTGCTTTCTCCTCTGCCATGCCGGGGCCCCGCCAGCGCCGACCTCCCATGCAATATCGTTACTTCGGTGGTGATCAAACACGCCTATGTTGGCAACCGGACCTTGACATCATCCCTGATGTCTCTCGAGAGCTCTATGATGTCACCAGATGCTGCATTGTTATCAATCTCAAGCCCTTTCTTGAAGTTGCTCTACCATATGATTGGTTTAGCATTGATGCCCAACTCTTGTGCTTCACCGTCAATGACTTCCATGCCAGAGAGGTGAATCTTCAACGGCTCATTCAGGTCATTCGTGATAGCCTGGCTGATCAACTCCGTCTCCGTACTCATGAAAGTGATCTTCATCTCTATTTGATCAGCAATCAAGTGTACCAGCCCAACAACACCACCGTTGAAGATCTATGGCGTCGTGAACCCACCAACTACGCCCCAGCTGGTATCTTCACCATCGAGTACACGCCACCCCTTGCTCCTCCTGATGAAGCCACTATGGAGGTCTTCAAGATGCCGTCCTTCATCCGGGCATGTTGGCTCGAACTCCGTCATGCCAGACCACCGCCATCGATCCGTCAATGGAAGCATACCCGTAACTGACTCAATTCGAGCACCGTGCCCAACATTGGGCTTTTTGTGTGTGTCAAACCCCGTCTCAAGGGGCTACTGTGATAAAAAGTGCAGGGGGGTGCAGAGCACAGTGGAGACTGCACCCAACGAAGCTATCCACTTGTGCTGGAAGCACGGTCTGATCAACCGTGTGTACCTGCAAGAATGTGATGCACCGATGGTTTCGCATATAGTTGAATCGCTGTTGTTTCTTCGAAGTCATTTGCTGAAGCCGTCCACCGCAATGCTGAAGCCGTCCACCGCAATCTATACCTTGTGTTGAGAGTTCACTCGTCAAAGATTAAACCCAGTGAACCTATAACACAGAAATTCATATCATCTCATATCACCTATGCCTTGGCATTTACTCAGTGTGTGTGTGTGTGTGTCGTGGCTGTTCGCAAGTCTAAGAGGCCCTAAAGACATCTGAAGACTAAAGTAGAGGAAAACTAGGAAAACTCTCTCTTTTCTTCGTTGTTACATCTTTGTTACGCAAAGAAACAGCCATCTTTGTTACAGCCAAGCTTTGAGAAACAGCTTCAAATCTTTTGGAACATCCTGTGTGAAGCAACTATGGACACCGACCCCGGCCTAAACGCTTCAACGTCGATGAGGCATGGACACATTGGCGCAATACCGTGGTCAACGAAGCTGCGTCGATCTTGGCCTAAACAGAAGAGTAGAAGAGTAGAAGTAAGACTTAAAACGGAAGAATCATGGCCTTAGTGAAATTGAAGATTAAAGCTAAGTTCAGATTGAGATCAAATTCAGAGTAAAGTTCACATCAAGTGGAAGAAGTGGATCGAATTCAGGATCGGCAGATTGATTTAGACAGACGTGTTGTCACCAAGGCTAGAGTTAGGAACAGCCATATCGGAGTCCTAGGCAGAGATCCGCAATGCTGCCCACATAGGACACTCCGAAAAGGCATGGCATGGTGAAAATGAATAAAATCATAGGTAGCAGAAGCATGCAGAAGCAATGTACTGCCTTTCTTCTTAAAAACTACCTGCAGCGGCTACCTCACTGACAGAGTGAAAAGAAATGCAGCATGTTTTTTGAGATGAGAGTTGTAAAAGACAACTGCTTTGACTGTGAAGGGATATGAAAAGTAGAAGATCAAAGAAGATCAAAGAAGATCAGAGACCTACCCGTTTCACTCGTCTTGGCTGCCCAGCACTGCCCTGCGATGCTTTGGCCTAGCTCAAAAAACACGGCGCTGCACGGTTGTTCTTTGACAAACCCTGCGACCCGATCGCTAGAACCACAATCATTCACTTCATTCACAATCATTCACTTGACTTCATTCACAATTGTTACTTCATTAACTTCATTACTTCATTAATCCTCTCATCACTTTCATCACTTTCATCACTTTCATCACTTTCATCACTTTCATCACTTTCAAATTTTCAACTTGGCATCAACTCAGAGACAGCTCCAGGACATGCCGCCAGGTGACAGCTGCTGTGCTCGGAGGCAAAACGTGTTGACGAAGTAGAGAAACTAACCACCTCGGCTTCGGCTTTAGCAGGAACCGGTCGAACCCACAAGATGCGTATTCTCATTGTTATTAGATGAACCCTTAGAGCCATTTAGAGCCTTTGTCTGTTGAATTTGAGTGACGATGCGGAGCCTTTGCAAAGCTACGACTCCCAACATCGACACAGACATACACCGATAAAGGTCCCAAACAGAAATAACAAAATTCAATAAACAAACCCAAACCAGGACTATCTGCGGACAGGGAACATTACCTGACTATTCAGCCAGACGCCAAGAGGACCATCATCTTGCGGAAACAATGCCTCCGAAACTTCCAAGCATGTCTTCAATGAAATGCACAGTGTATTAACTCCAAGCTTTGTGAGGAATGAGGATGAAAAATAGAGTGCTGCTTTCCTGTAAAGTGCTGATTGCCATCCTCACCTTGTACTGGGTACCGATGTCATAGACATGCCTCCGATCCACGTCGCGCCAGAGCTGTGCTGCTAGCGTGCACGCTTTGTGCAAGGATGCTGCAGGAATGTGAAATGAAGCGCAGCAGAACACTAGATTACAGCTAACATCAAGCTTTGCAGAATTAAGGAAACTAGAATTCCTTGCCATGTTGCGTCCGTAGCAAGTCAGCTGCATTGCGCAATGCAGTTCCAACCTCGGTTCAAAAGGGATTAACCAAAAATTGGCAAAATCGGTGTGAAAGAAACTATATGACTTCAGGGCTACCATCCTGTGACCTTACTGCGGGAAAATTCCACCAGATCCCAATTCCAAGACGGCAGAAGCTTTCATGGATCTCCTGAGAGGATCGCGTGCCAATCCTAAGCCCGCTACGCTGCCACGACTGTGTCTCAACAGTTCCACCTGCTGCTTGTGACTCTCCAAGAATTTGCTTCGAAACCTGGCTGGGGGTCAGTGCCACACTGCCAAACCGGCTCCCCACTGCACTGGGCAGACTCAAACCCTCAACTTCCATCAACTAAACATCACATGTCCTTGGAAAATCATGGTTCATCAATTGAACCTGAACCTTGCCAGAGTAAATTGCTTTTTGAGGCGTTTTCACCACACGGAGTTTCTACTTTTTTCAACTTCTTTCCAGATGTTCTTCCAAGAATCGTACAAATGCTGCACTTGTCTCTAATTTGAGCTCTATCTGATTTTGTATCTAATTTATATATTTATATATACATATATATATATATATATGCGTGTGTGTTTTTTCTTCTTTTGGCTTCAAAGGAACTCGATGAAGAGCTGCCGGAGTTCATCCTCAGAATGCCGCTGCACCCGTCGAAGAAAGCCCACGATGCGCACGCAGGCGGGCAAGTGAATATCCTCGGTCACGGTGCCACTTCTTTCTCTGAAACAAAACGTCTAAGACATCTAAGACTGTCCTTTAAATTTGGATTTTAAAAAAAAAAGCGTGATTCAAACTGCCAAAGAAGTATACCACATTCTTCCAATCCAAAAAACACGTATCCCTAGGAGGAACTGGCTGGAAAACTTATCAGCTCGTACACACACACATGAAACACACACATCTTCAGGAACTGATAAAACAAACGAAAAAACCGACAAATCTGCAGCTGCGTGTCGGTTTTCAGCTGCGACGCAAGCGCATCTTTCAGGTTAGCCCGTTGGACAGCAACCTGGCACATTGGGAGATTGCCAAAAATTGTTGTCGTCATGTCCATATTATGGTAAGTGGTTTTTCATAGTACAGAACCTCAAAGTTATGGTTGGTTTATGACTAGAAATGGTTAATAAAAGAGATGTTTTAGGGGTACTCCTATTTTGAGAAACACCTGTACGACTAAACTTCGGAGATCCGTTTGGAGCGACAGCTTGTGTCAAACTGCTTTGAGCTCTGCGCAACAAAAGCTGCCCCAAAGACAACCTTTCACCCAGATCGACGCTTAGAGGTGAAAGTAAAGTATGGGGTACCATTGGAGGATACTCAGCAAGTCAATCTCTCTCCGAATATTTGAGAAATGAATTGAATGACAGATGGGCCGTGCAGCCATTTAGACTAAGCCCTTAGTTGTTTGCGTGGTGAGTGACTAATCCAGCTTAGACTAAGCTCTCATGTTGTCCCTGCATTCTTTTTGCCTCCCACAGCCGGAGCGAAGCGCGGCGCACCTGTTCTTTGATGCTGCTCAGCACAGCAATCTCTTCCCCACGAGCTTCGTGCGCTTGTAGCAAGCTGTTACAAAAGGCCTCGAGGGACAGCTGTTGCCCTGCCGACCTTTCAAGGGTTCGCTGCAGCTTGCAATCGTACTGCTTACCGACGCCATTTCTCACGCTTATTTCGTGACAAGAATCTACCAATCACATCCAGTTACTCAGTTTACTCAATCATTTACTTTATTGTTTAAGTCTACTCACTCCTTTACTCAGTAATTTACCAAGTACTAAGTTTACTAAGTTTACTCAGTCTGCGCTACCATTTCAGCAGTGAGCGTAGGATCCCCTGGCGAAGCTTCATAGTCACTGTGCAGCTCTGCCCCCGCTGAGTGCGCCCAAGATAGTGGTTGGTTACGTTGCTTATGTGGAGACTTTCCAAAATATAACAAGTGACAACCAACAGCTGGATGTCTCAATCGCTCAATGACAGGGTAGAAACAGCGATTTGGAGTTGCCCATCAATTTCCAACTGCAGCAACATGTGAAGTCAAGCAACCAGCAACTCCAGCGATTCCTCATACATCTGGTTTCGGACACAAGCGTCCAACCTCGTTCGGTGTCACCGTGGCGATGATCAACGGCCAGTGGGAACAACGCTTGCCCCCTTCAGGACTGCTTAGTTTCGACGGTGATGATTGAGATTTGAACACTTTGAAGTCTAGATTCTTAGGTCAATCCTTTGGTCTGATGTACGAAGACATGGCGAGTCCTTTTTTTCACTTCTCACTTCTTGTCCTCACTACTTTTAATACAGCTACTTTTTCCAAGTTTGATTCAGATCGGGTAGCCACTGATCTATCTATTCATCTATCCATCTATCCATCTATCTGTCCATCTATCCATCTATCCATCTATTTATACACAATACATGTATGCTGCTGTATGGATTTAGTCCAGCAACCGCTAGGATGGTCCATCGTGTCTGAAGAGCTCAAAGCAAATGGTGACAAAACTCGGTGAATCCTCATATAACAACTCATTAACGACTCAACAGCCTTGAACTCGTTATCAGATGTGTGGTGATCTCAGTCCAAATCCGTTCTGAGTTCGCCGACAGCTGTGGCAATTCCAACAATTCCAAAATCGCCGTGTGTTGCGCCAAGACCTTCCGCAGCGCTTGCCGACGAACACTGAGGCCTCAGATGCCAGGTACAGCGGTGCCCGGCTGCACCTTCTATACCTGCAGAAATTTCTTCTTCTTTCTTCTTTCTTCTTTCTTCTTTCTTCTTTCTTCTTTCTTCTTTCTTCTTTCTTCTTTCTTCTTTCTTCTTTCTTCTTTCTTCTTTCTTCTTTCTTCTTTCTTCTTTCTTCTTTCTTCTTTCTTCTTTCTTCTTTCTTCTTTCTTCTTTCTTCTTTCTTCTTTCTTCTTTCTTCTTTCTTCTTTCTTCTTTCTTCTTTCTTCTTTCTTCTTTCTTCTTTCTTCTTTCTTCTTTCTTCTTTCTTCTTTCTTCTTTCTTCTTTCTTCTTTCTTCTTTCTTCTTTCTTCTTTCTTCTTTCTTCTTTCTTCTTTCTTCTTTCTTCTTTCTTCTTTCTTCTTTCTTCTTTCTTCTTTCTTCTTTCTTCTTTCTTCTTTCTTCTTTCTTCTTTCTTCTTTCTTCTTTCTTCTTTCTTCTTTCTTCTTTCTTCTTTCTTCTTTCTTCTTTCTTCTTTCTTCTTTCTTCTTTCTTCTTTCTTCTTTCTTCTTTCTTCTTTCTTCTTTCTTCTTTCTTCTTTCTTCTTTCTTCTTTCTTCTTTCTTCTTTCTTCTTTCTTCTTTCTTCTTTCTTCTTTCTTCTTTCTTCTTTCTTCTTTCTTCTTTCTTCTTTCTTCTTTCTTCTTTCTTCTTTCTTCTTTCTTCTTTCTTCTTTCTTCTTTCTTCTTTCTTCTTTCTTCTTTCTTCTTTCTTCTTTCTTCTTTCTTCTTTCTTCTTTCTTCTTTCTTCTTTCTTCTTTCTTCTTTCTTCTTTCTTCTTTCTTCTTTCTTCTTTCTTCTTTCTTCTTTCTTCTTTCTTCTTTCTTCTTTCTTCTTTCTTCTTTCTTCTTTCTTCTTTCTTCTTTCTTCTTTCTTCTTTCTTCTTTCTTCTTTCTTCTTTCTTCTTTCTTCTTTCTTCTTTCTTCTTTCTTCTTTCTTCTTTCTTCTTTCTTCTTTCTTCTTTCTTCTTTCTTCTTTCTTCTTTCTTCTTTCTTCTTTCTTCTTTCTTCTTTCTTCTTTCTTCTTTCTTCTTTCTTCTTTCTTCTTTCTTCTTTCTTCTTTCTTCTTTCTTCTTTCTTCTTTCTTCTTTCTTCTTTCTTCTTTCTTCTTTCTTCTTTCTTCTTTCTTCTTTCTTCTTTCTTCTTTCTTCTTTCTTCTTTCTTCTTTCTTCTTTCTTCTTTCTTCTTTCTTCTTTCTTCTTTCTTCTTTCTTCTTTCTTCTTTCTTCTTTCTTCTTTCTTCTTTCTTCTTTCTTCTTTCTTCTTTCTTCTTTCTTCTTTCTTCTTTCTTCTTTCTTCTTTCTTCTTTCTTCTTTCTTCTTTCTTCTTTCTTCTTTCTTCTTTCTTCTTTCTTCTTTCTTCTTTCTTCTTTCTTCTTTCTTCTTTCTTCTTTCTTCTTTCTTCTTTCTTCTTTCTTCTTTCTTCTTTCTTCTTTCTTCTTTCTTCTTTCTTCTTTCTTCTTTCTTCTTTCTTCTTTCTTCTTTCTTCTTTCTTCTTTCTTCTTTCTTCTTTCTTCTTTCTTCTTTCTTCTTTCTTCTTTCTTCTTTCTTCTTTCTTCTTTCTTCTTTCTTCTTTCTTCTTTCTTCTTTCTTCTTTCTTCTTTCTTCTTTCTTCTTTCTTCTTTCTTCTTTCTTCTTTCTTCTTTCTTCTTTCTTCTTTCTTCTTTCTTCTTTCTTCTTTCTTCTTTCTTCTTTCTTCTTTCTTCTTTCTTCTTTCTTCTTTCTTCTTTCTTCTTTCTTCTTTCTTCTTTCTTCTTTCTTCTTTCTTCTTTCTTCTTTCTTCTTTCTTCTTTCTTCTTTCTTCTTTCTTCTTTCTTCTTTCTTCTTTCTTCTTTCTTCTTTCTTCTTTCTTCTTTCTTCTTTCTTCTTTCTTCTTTCTTCTTTCTTCTTTCTTCTTTCTTCTTTCTTCTTTCTTCTTTCTTCTTTCTTCTTTCTTCTTTCTTCTTTCTTCTTTCTTCTTTCTTCTTTCTTCTTTCTTCTTTCTTCTTTCTTCTTTCTTCTTTCTTCTTTCTTCTTTCTTCTTTCTTCTTTCTTCTTTCTTCTTTCTTCTTTCTTCTTTCTTCTTTCTTCTTTCTTCTTTCTTCTTTCTTCTTTCTTCTTTCTTCTTTCTTCTTTCTTCTTTCTTCTTTCTTCTTTCTTCTTTCTTCTTTCTTCTTTCTTCTTTCTTCTTTCTTCTTTCTTCTTTCTTCTTTCTTCTTTCTTCTTTCTTCTTTCTTCTTTCTTCTTTCTTCTTTCTTCTTTCTTCTTTCTTCTTTCTTCTTTCTTCTTTCTTCTTTCTTCTTTCTTCTTTCTTCTTTCTTCTTTCTTCTTTCTTCTTTCTTCTTTCTTCTTTCTTCTTTCTTCTTTCTTCTTTCTTCTTTCTTCTTTCTTCTTTCTTCTTTCTTCTTTCTTCTTTCTTCTTTCTTCTTTCTTCTTTCTTCTTTCTTCTTTCTTCTTTCTTCTTTCTTCTTTCTTCTTTCTTCTTTCTTCTTTCTTCTTTCTTCTTTCTTCTTTCTTCTTTCTTCTTTCTTCTTTCTTCTTTCTTCTTTCTTCTTTCTTCTTTCTTCTTTCTTCTTTCTTCTTTCTTCTTTCTTCTTTCTTCTTTCTTCTTTCTTCTTTCTTCTTTCTTCTTTCTTCTTTCTTCTCTTTCTTCTTTCTCTTCTTTCTTCTTTCTTATTCTTTCTTCTTTCTTCTTTCTTCTTCTTTCTTCTTTCTTCCTTCTTTCTTCTTTCTTCTTTCTCTTCTTTCTTCTTTCTTCTTCTTCTTCTTCTTCTTCTTCTTTCTTCCTTCTTTTTCTTCTTCTTTGTCCTCGTTTTCTTCTTCCCTTTTTTTCCTTTTTCCTTCTCCTCCCTTTTTCGTTCCTCCTTTTTTCCTCTTTTCTTCTTCCTGTTCTTTAAATCCTTTCCTTTTCGAAGTTCTTCCTTCTCAAAAGGCAAGGGTTTTCTCTTGAAACTTCAGCGAGGTCACCAAACACGCTTTGATGTGAGTCCCCTCTGCCAACCGCAGCCCTCAATTCCTTTCTTCCGCACGATCGTGCCTTGTTTCATCGGGTTTCTGGTTCCCTTTGGAATGCTCCTGCCCGATGGGTGAGACATTTCTTCCACGGGGACAACTCCGTTTCAAGACTTTTACACTGAGAATCATTCTCTGGGTACCCGCGGTGGCGAACGGCTTTAGCCTAAAATGCGGGTCCCAACTGCAAAAAGGATCGCACCCAGATAATAGGTCATTTTCGTGACCTGGAAAATCCTGAGCCTAATTCCTTGCATGTAAAACCCGGCCTCACTTTGCATCATGTAATTCACCAGGTACTGTCGCCCAAGATCCATCCACTTGGGTACATCTTGCGGCTGCTCTTTGTTATCAAATGTCCATGAGTTCACAAGGGGTGATACTCGGCTTGCTTTCTCTGTCAAACTGGCTGCACGCATCATGGTGTACAGGAAGAAGAACATAGGTGGAAGTAGCCACAGGCTTGTGAGAATCAAGGGCAAACCCCTCTCGACGTCACTTCGCACGAAGGCCAGATCAATCAAATTCACCAATGAAGCTCCACAGCATGAAGAGCCCAAAACCAGAAGGGATTTGCTCAGCTTTGAGGAAACATGTCGCAAAGTTGCCTGAACAACATTCCATTCTTCAATGGCATCTGGAATTTGCATTGTCCGGAAAAAGTTGATGGAGAAGCTGTCAATTGACAGTTCCAGCCCTGACAAAATGTGGAGCTGAATGTATGAAATGGCAGTGAAGCCACTTGCAGCAAAGCAGAATGCCACATTGGGAAAAAGGTCTGGCAAGAGTGGCAGGTAATGTAAGTAACCCAAGCATCGAGAAGCACACATGATGATCAAGAAAATGATTGACTCGCTGAAACGAGCTTTTGATTTCCTCCTCCATTCCTTGATAAATCCAGACTTCCTCGCATAGATGTCCAAGTTGCCTTTCAAATTGCCTTTCTGTGCTCCAACCAATTCCTGCACCTCGTCAGACCGCAGGATCCAAATGCTTATACCGACTCCAGAGATGTAGCAAATCGTGGTAGCGCTAGTGGCACCGTCCACAGCTTTAGTATGGCTGAACCACAACAGGACAGCAATGGTTGCAAGGCTTGTCAAAAGCAAAAATAACCCCCAAAGCTTGGAAAGCCTTACAGAGCTAAATCGTAGGATACCGGAAAAAACCATCCACAGCCCTGCAGCAAGGGGCATTCCACCGCAAGTCTCCAAATCCGTGGATACTGTCCGAGTTGTGGATACCACAAGGGCCTGAGCATCATGGTTGGTTCGCAACTCATCTAAGGAGAGTTTCTGTGTTTTCTCCAACACAGCTGCGTGAGATTTCTTCGAATCACTGCGTTCATCCCCAGGGACAGACTGGCTCACAGATCTTTCTGGTTCGACGCCCAGAGGCAATGACTTAGTTACTCGTTGAACTGATGCGGAGCTGGAACGGCTGTGCGAACCTAAGAGCTCTCGGGCCATGATAGTTGACAACTCATCCAATGTGCCCGCATGCATGGTCCTTGAGGGAGGTACTAGCTCACGTCGTTCTGGGTCTCGTTCCTGCGTTTGGCTTCTTGATGAAGTTCCTTGTGTTTTGTTTGCACCTTAGGTAAAATGGCCAGTTTGGGACACAATACAAAATGCCTGGAACTTCCTAAAGCATCTTTGTTAACAGCAGAAAAAGTATATTTCCATAAGTTGCTTCCAAGTCACCTGTTTCTACTCGCACTTCCTTCACCTCACCTGGAAGAACTGCAAGCTTTTGTGGAGAGTTGGGAGGAACCGGAATGAACTCGGCCTCTTGTTCCGTCCGAACAAGCTTTTTGAGGATCGATCGGGAGGACTGAGGTGCAAAGGATGCTACAGAGACAGACCCGACTGCTGGCCTTTGAGAGACCTGCGCCTCTCGAATTTCTTCCAGCAGGGCTCCCTGGGAGGAAATGGACCACTGCATCTCCAGCAAGACTTTTTCCATTCGACGGATTCGATTCATGTTCAAATTAAGGGTCTGCAAGGCTTTAGGAGGGAGCAAGCTCAAGTCTCTTTCGTCAGCAGGATCCGCAGAGTCAGCACCCTCTGCAGAATCCATTTCGCACCCGGGTTGTTTCACACTGATCGAAAGGGAATTGAGCCAAAACTTTGGGTGCATACACCAAACGGTACCAGTCAAAAGATCAAAAGTACGGAAAAATATGAGAGGCAAGAGTGATGCCTATTGATGCCAAGAAAGATCGTTCACTGCTGTAGAAAAGAAACCTGAAGCAAAGAATCACTGATTTCCAGTGGCACTGCGTTGCCCAACCTGCAGCTTTGCTTTGCAACTCGGCGATAGTGTCCTGTGGTCGCAGAAAGCTCCAAACCCCAAGCTCAGCAGTCTGGAGACCCAGGTGCTAGAGTAGTGGCAATGCAGTTGCAGGCTTTCCTCCAAGTCATTGAAAAAAACACCAAGAGACTTTGAATGCGGGAACCTGTACATTGCACATGACAACAAAAGGCGAATGAGCAGATTCCAGTGACTTGTGGCATCACTTCTGGAAAAAGCACTGCCACTGTTGATGTCTGGTGAAACTCCATGGCGTTACACAGTTTGTGGCATCTGTGATTCCTGAAAATGCTGAATTACTGCACTTCTAAATGCGATAGGCAGTTGTTGTGCAGGAATATCCAGAAAAATCACGCAAAAAAGATCAGAAAAGGCTGCATTGTATCTGCCATAGCTGTGTTTGGTTGGAAAGTTGCTACAGTATGTATAAGTAAATATCTATCCACATATATATATATATATATATTACAAACATGCGCACGTATAAGATCTTATATCTACGCATGTACGATACGGCAAGGCAAGGCAAGGCACGAAACGGTGCGTCATAAATACATACATACATAAAGTACATACATACATACATACATACATACATACATACATACATACATACATACATACATACATACATACATACATACATACATACATACATACAAACATACAAACATACAAACATACAAACATACAAACATACAAACATACATACAAACATACAAACATACAAACATACAAACATACAAACATACAAACATACAAACATACAAGCATACCAACATACCAACATACAAACATACAAACATACAAGCATACCAACATACCAACATACAAACATACAAACATACAAACATACAAACATACAAACATACAAACATACAAACATACAAACATTACATTAGATTACATTTACATTTACATTTACATTTACATTTACTTTTACATTAGATTCGATTAGATTAGATTACATTACATTACATTACATTACATTACATTATATACATTACATTACATTACATTACATTACATTACATCACAGTACATGTACATTTACATTTACATTTACATTTACATTAGGTTACATTACATTACATTACATTACATTACATTACATACATACATTACATACTGCACTTATAAATAGATACATGTTTTAGTCATATATACTGATTGAAGAAACCAAACTGAGAGACATTCAAAGTCAGGAACAGGGAGGGGGCAACCAGGAAAGAAACCAGGCATAATTAGGGGACAAGTCGGGGATTGCGTGGGAACATATGAAGCATCCCAAGAGAACAACTCAGGGATCTCTATGAGACAAGTCAAGAATGATTAGGAAGCAAGTAAGATGCAGCCAAGGCATCAATGTATGTAAACACTATAAACGCCGATCTTCGGGGGGGTGTAGCATGTATGTGTGTGTATATATATATATTATTTGTCTGTATCTACGGTACATGTTAAGTGTAAGGCTATGCTAATCTTGAATCAAAAAGGCAACACCTTGACACGTCACAATCTTCAACGTCCTGCGTTGGCTCCAGCGTCTCGGCCATCCTAGGCACCATTATCTTGGAACTTGCAAGATCAAACTGATGAAAAAGATCTGAAAAATCATTGGGAGAGCCTAAAAGACTTAAAGATCAGTTGATGGTTAAGGAAACTTTTCAGAAATCAAAAAGAGCTGCTTAATCGGAGCACTAAAAACTGCACTAGGCATAAAGTGAGGCACTCTTGCAGGTGTGTTCGAATGCTGGACATCTCCTGAGGGCAAGGGACGCACGACATGCAACCATGGCGGCTTATGAGTGCCTAACACAACAAAAATTGGGGGTAAGGTTGAAGAGCTGGGGGAGTTGCTAGTTTGAAAGAAGTTGAATCACATCATTCAATGGGCATCAACGGACATAGCGGCTCTGCAGAACAACACCGCACAAGATGAACCATGAATGAAAAGCAACAATACCCAACTATGCTGCAAATGAAAGGCATATGCTGAAAGCAGTTCTGCATTTGTCCAAATGCAAATACCATGAATTCATTGTGGCACCTGCAAATCATCGAGAAGAGTGCACAAGTTTGCTAACAAGTTTGCTGATGGTTTGATTTCGACTTGTTTGAAGTGCGGGGCCAATACGACTCTCATAGAAGTATTGTTCGTGGCTCACGGTGCATTGATAGCCTTGGCTGCCGTTCCCGTGGCACCTGCTTGACCCCTTGAGTGACTTCAGCACTTCCGATGAAGGCGCTGTAGTTCTGCACCGCAAGCTGTTCCATCTCCCGCTCACAGCGATCCTCCAAAATCTCGAAGCAATTCGTGAATAGCGCGAAAGTGATGTGTACAGCCCCAAGATGTGGCCCAAGAGATTACCATTTCCTGTTCATAATCTGTTTATATCATTTACTTACTTACTTACTTACTTACTTACTTACTTACTTACTTACTGACTTGCTTACGTGCTTCCTGACTTTTTGATTTATTCATATATCTATCTATTTGCTTGTTCAATAATTCGTTCATTTATTCATTCATTCATTCATTCATTCATTCATTCATTCATTAATTTGTTTTTTCATTCATTCATTCATCCATTCATCCA
The DNA here is from genome assembly GCA_009767595.1 of Symbiodinium kawagutii. Taxonomy (NCBI): domain Eukaryota; class Dinophyceae; order Suessiales; family Symbiodiniaceae; genus Symbiodinium; species Symbiodinium kawagutii. Next base: position 192,259 of record VSDK01026829.1, read on the forward strand.
TTCGTTCGTTTGTTCGTTCGTTCCTTCCTGCATTCATTCATTCATTCGTTCATTCATTCATTCATTCATTAATTCGTTCATTCATTCATTCATCCATTCATCCATTCGTTCGTTTGTTCGTTCCTTCCTTCCTGCATTCATTCATTCGTTCATTCATTCATTCATTAATTCATTCATTCGTTCATTCATTCATTCATGAATTTATTCATTCATTAATTCATTCATTCATTAATTCATTTATATATCTATATATGTAGAGGTATACGGTATACCTATCTATATATATATATGTGAATATACCTCTAAATGTATGTATATCTACATCTATATATCTGTATCTATATCTATATCTATATCTATATCTATTTATATATATATATATATACATGCCTATATATACCTGTGTATAACTATCGTACATGTTGCAAAGATAGCAAAGTTGCGATGAAGCGCACAAGCAGTCCTTCTCAACCCGGAGGTTATCTGGCTCTCGTGCCAATGCCTCATACCTCACCCATATGCCAATGCTGCTAGCAAAAACTCGCTTGCGCCCCTCCCTTCTTTGACATGTCTACAATGGAGGTAGTTTGCTGGTGGTGTATTTCAAGTCCACCAACCATACAAAACTCTGGAGTTCATGGTAAAACAAGCAGGTTTTCAGTGACTGCTCAGGTTTGAAGAGGACCATAGTTTGCTGGTGGTGTACTTCAAGTCCACCAACCATACAAAACTCTGGAGTTCATGGTAAAACAAGCAGGTTTTCAGTGACTGCTCAGGTTTGAAGAGGACCATAGTTTGCTGGTGGTGTACTTCAAGTCCACCAACCATACAAAACTCTGGAGTTCATGGTAAAACAAGCAGGTTTTCAGTGACTGCTCAGGTTTGAAGAGGACCAAAGGTGACCAAAATCTACAATGTGCGACACATTCCACTCTGAGATTGGGAATGGAACCCAACACCTTCGATTTTCGAAGCTTTGAAGGAACCCAAGAACTGAAGGTTCAGAAGCATCTCAAACACAAAGGAGCTTTGCGAAGGAGATTTACTCGGAATCACGAAATCATTTCGTGTCACGCTGCACTTGAGACAAGCTGCGTTGAGGATGTGAGGTGCGGGAAGTAGGATCTGGCAACGTCTATCAGCGCAGGATTGGCCCTGACATCAAGAGGTGGATCAAGAACAGCCCTGAGAAAAGACAGGCATCTTATGTATGATGCCATGTCCATTCGAGTCCAGGCTTCACTGAAGCCTTCACCAAAAAACAACTACGAAGACTTAGGACACTGCTTAGGTACCCTGTGCAAGCAACAGCTGGTACAAATAGGAGTTTCATCTGAACAACAAAGCTACAAACATCTTTCCTGGTCCTTGTCGTCAGCTTTCTCATCTGATCCAACATTCAAAAATACTCCACTGATACATCTGATACTGATTCAATTCCAATTGGTTCAGTTGGTAGTGGTTTATCTTCTACCTTGAGTACTTCTTTTGCCAAAAGGGCTGCTCAAGAAAAAGAAGTGCTTCATCTCTGCAGCTCTGCCCCGCGCTTTTGCAGCTCTGGCAGTTCTTCGCCAAAGACCTGGAGATGTCTTGAGCAAAATCGCTGTGGCATTATCTCGTCAGCTTTCCTAAGATCCTCATCTCTTCATCTCTGATCTCACTTCTTATCTCATCTCTTCATCTTTCCCTGTCTCTCTCCATCTTTCCATAATATCTTTCCCTCTTTTCTTCAATGACATCAACTTTGAAGTCCTTAGGCAGATCCCTCTCACCTGCAGCATGAGCCCATCATCTGCAGCATGTCGCAAGCGCCAGGCTCGCTGATACCCTTCCAGGTCAACCTTCAAATGGCGGAGACACACAGCACTGATTGAAGTGCGGAAGATCAGATGCAGTGAGGGTAAGACAGTCTGGAGATGTCTGGAGATGTCTGGAGGTCTCTGGAGTCTGGAGGGTAAGAGCTTTCCATCTTTCCACAAGTTCCTTTCCACTTTTCAATTATTTCTCTTTCTTTGAAAAAGTTGAAACACAAAGGAACTCATGCAGAAAACTCCACTGGCTCGACAAGAAGGATAAAGCCTCCCAGCATGGGATCTCCCGCCTCGAAACCGTTAGAATGATTACAAGAAACGGTTCCCTAAGTAATTGATAGCATAGAGTAATTTAATAATCTACATCAATAATTCAGAATCAGTAAACTCATTCTATTACCGTAACCTACAACTCGTAGGATTCCTTTCCTCTCATGCTCCTCATTCGTCTAAGTTTCAGATCTCAAATAGTGTGCATCATGTGCACTAATTGAAGAGTAATAAAAAGTTACAAACATTTGACACAACAATTTGACCACATGGTCCTACCGTCCAGTTTGGGGCTGTAGAATCTTGATCCCCAACCACTTCCGCCACTTCCACCACTTTCTCCATAGCCCTTTGTGCTCAGTACTAAGAAGGGAAGCTGTCCATGCCATGTCTCTGTGTATCTCCTGTGGCCATCGCCGAGTCACAGCCATGCCGAGATCGTTGCGCCCAGAGATTGCCCATGTTGCCGCGCAATGCTGCGAAAGCTTGAAGCATCTGAAGCATCTTGAAGCTCGTAGCTTGATTTAGCTTAATGTGGCTTGATGTGGCTTAGCAGCATGCGACTTATTTGTTTGGGCCTCATGTTTGAAGACATAGACAGAATCGTGCGTTCAACAGGTCGTAGATGCGGAGTCATTGAGACCATACAGCTTCAGGACCATTCGCAGCCCGGATAAAGGTTTCCTTTTGCGGATTAATTGGTTCTGAACTCATAAGATCAAAGGTATTTATGAATATAGGACAAAGTTGAACAATCGAATATAGTTATGTCTGTGTGGCCCTCTTTGGCTGTGCTAAAGAGTAACTTTGACACCTTCACACTGCAGAGTCGCTGCAGAGTCACTGCAGAGGGCAAGGACAAACCGTGAAGCAAATACACACTAGATCCAAGGAGCAGAACAGAATACAAAGTCCTTATTGTTGCAAAGAAAAGACTTGAAAGTCTCCGTATTCACTGCAAATTGATGCATTCCTTGTATTCCTAAGAATTCCTTCTTGAAATCCTGAAACTTCTTTGTCCCTTCCTTCCCTTGCGCCTTCTTTCGCAGCTTCCTCTGCCAGACGTGCCTCCTCTGCGAGACGCTCCTCTTCAGCCAAACGAGCCTCCTCTTCTTGTCGCAGTCTTTCAGCCTGAGAGGAATTCTTTTCGACAAACTCTGTGACGACTCTGACTCTGTCTCTGAGTGCTTCCTTTGTGCTTCCTTTGCAAGGCTTCTTTTGTGCTACTCGACAATTTCTGCCTCTTCTTCAAGGCGCTTTTCATGCAAGGCTTTCGCCTCATCTTGTTCATCACTGGTGACCTCCAAGCGCTGCAGGATCACCACTCCAGGCATGGCTATTTCGGCATTCACAACCTGCCTCTTCACCATTGAGATGCTGAAGAGGTCGAAAGATCAGAGTCTCCAACCGAATGTTCACGCCGTCCTACGGCAACAAGAGGCACATTCGGGTTCTGGTTTGCCATGACCATCTTCAGCAGCTTCACAGTCTTGTCAAAAAACTTTGGGGAACTTCAAAGCGGCTTGGATTGAAACAGTTCACTGCCGTGAAGGATTCTGTTGACACAGTCCTGCTCTTCCAGAGGACAGCCCGTCAGTGTCAAACTCCTGACGAAGAATCTGATCAAGCTTCTAAAATGATTGAGGGAAAAGATGTAGACATGAGTTGCATGTACATCATTAGACATATGACTAAAAATGACCAAACATGACTAAAAAAGGCCAAACATGACTAAACATGACTAAATGTTTAAGTAGACATCTTAGAAAAGACATCTCAAAGGATCTCGGTTTCCTGAGCTGCGTGATCTCCGAGAGCGGCTCCAAAGCCTTGACCTCGGCGAAGGCGTTTCCTCCGGCCTCGAGGACCGCCACTGCAGCCTGGGAGGAGACTCCGCGTTGAGAGAAAAAGGAGAGAAAAAGGAGAGAAAAAAATATAGATATGTGTTTATTTATCTATATATATATATATTTCTATTTATATATATATATATATATAAATTTAATATGTCTTTAAAGGGAGCAAAAACAAAGAAACTGTGCTCTGCCAATGCTCTCTTTTCATTCTCCTCATGCAACCTGCAACTACGCACAAGCGTGCCCAAATAGTTTTTGCTAATGGCAATTGTGTAATGTGTGCGATGCTAAGTTTCAAATACATATACAGTATATATATATATATGTATGTGTATATATATATATATATACAGTATTTCAAAATGTAAATACATATGCACATGTATAAACATCTCTGTGTCAACAGTGAAATGGCTTGAATGAAACTGAACCGAGGGGATACATCTTCCCAAGTTCAGGATACAAAAAAATGAACTGTGGTCTGGACTGTCTGCATCATGCATGCAAAAGCGCCGTGTATCTCCTGCCTGCCCGCCCATATCTGTGAGGCCACACGAATCTCCACTCACCCCTAGAATTAGTCCACTCACTAACTCCTCACAAGTTCCACCCATGGCCAGCTCTGGGCAGTCCAGCCATCTCTTTCCATGGAGCTTTGAGACTCTCGAATTTGTTGCTGGAAATGTCGAGACTGGACATCATTGGTAGCCTGGAGAAATAGATGCTGATCCAACAGTGCTTAACTCGCTGCATTCTAGGAATCTGTAGGGGCATCTTCAGCTGTGTCAATGTCTTGAACGCTCTGAAGGACTTCAGGGACCAAAGTTGCAATGTCTCTGCACCAAAAATAAAATATGTTTACATTTCTTTACCAAATCACAATTGGAACATCCAGGAGCAACGGACCCTGTCACACTGTTGGGCCCAGACATTGACACGCCCTCAAGGTTGGCCAAGGAGTTCCGGCTCAACTCGGTTCACAGCGGCTTGATAAATCCAGAATCCAAGGAGTAGCCTTGCCTTATCTCAACTGATCTCTCTCAACTTATCTCTCTCCTTAGCGGAGCCTCTCTACTTATCGAAGTTGCCTCTCTCCTCCTTACGAAAGTTGCCGGTTCCAAGGCTTCGGCCTCTAAGACCTCCAACATTGGCATTTTCTGCAAGCCAGCAGCCTTATTTCCACAGATCATCAGAGATCATCAGAGATCATCAGAGATCAGAGATCCTTGAGAGCAATTCTCATGTCCTGGGGTTTGGCCGCTGTGACCATCTTTGGGGACTACAAGGTTTGAAGGAATCAAAAGCTTAAGCTTGGAAGTTCCAACCTGGGCGACCAAAGCGGAGCCTGTGCTTTGGGTGGTGCCTAAGCCTCTTTGCATCTTGAAAGTATTCAAACAGCTAACCAGATTGAAATGCTCTATGCCCACCAAAAGGTTTGGGTTCATCATGCTGTAGAAAAATGAATTGTCTGAGCCCGCAGCTGATGAGAGTTGATTTCCAGACAGTCGCAAGGTTTGCAAAGTGGGATGTCCAGGGAAGTTTGAACACCTCAACTTCTGAAAATATCATCCATCGCAACTCAAAGTGCAAGGCACCTGGAAACTCAACGACCCGCTCAGACACCCACGATGCAATCTCATTGTCTCTGAAATCAGCTCTCCTTGCTGCGAGCGGAATCACGTCTGGCTCGACCAACTCAGTGCTACTAGGGCAGGAGACAGACATCTTTGGTTCATGATGAACATTGTGAGGCAGGCTGAAAATCAAGTGTCACAACGCTGTCTGCAATGGCTTGATCAATCAAAGATATCAGATTGATTTAGAGAAAGAGAAAGCATTGCAGAGAACTGTGACACAATGCTTTGATTTAGATTGTACATATTTATTATAAAGAAAGAAAGAGAAGTGCTCCGTTCCCACAGTGTCTCCTCAGAGCTGGCATGTGAAGCCTCAAATGGAAAATTGCCGCAACTGAAATGCTCGAAGTGCGGTGATGCGCCCAGCAACTGTGGCAACTCCAGTAGTTTGTTGCCCGCCATATCCAGGAACAGCAAATGTGGAAGGTCCTGCAGGGGTTGAACACCAAAGAGACAAGAAAGATCTCAAATTCACATGTTCAAATGTCAGGAAGCCACTGACTGAAACAGAAAACCTTGGGAGGACCTCAGATCTAAGCGAGTGAAAGAAACCGAAAAGCAACAGGCTCATTGAACTCCCCAAACAATGAGCAAATGGACCCAAACAGACTCACCTTTCCAATCCACATGCGCGCAGGATTTCAAGACATTAATACTGTTCTTGCTAGAAAAAGCCCAGACACAAGTCACTGCTCTGAAATAAAGGAAGGTTGAGGATACCCAGCACATTTTCTAATTCCTGAATAACAATGAAATTGGGGATTTCAAACGAAATTTTCGAATCTGCGGATATTTTCTTCCAGATCCCTCATGCCCTTGTGCTGCCTCTGCGGCCCACTCTGTGCTTGAGATTTTGTTGGACCTGACAAAAAGCATGCGCTCCGAATTGGTTTGGTATCATTTTGAATCAACAAGTCTGAGCGGATGTGAGCAAGACTGCTTGTACAGGAGGACTTGAAAATCAACTAGTGGCAGCTAATTTGCAAGTTTGATCTTCACCACGCCTGTAGTTGTCTCAACTGTTCAACCAAGCAACAGATGCATGCGGCAGTTTTCTTTGGTCGGGCCAAACAGTTTTGATAAGCAGCAGGTAATGCTTTGTGGGTCTGGGGTTGAAATTCAGCAATCTCCTGAATGCAAGCTTCAATCATCAGGAAGTAGCTACAGAGCGTCCCAAAGCGCCAACACGCAAAGGAAAGGAAAGCTATGGGAAAAGGGCTGAGAGGGCAGACGCACTTCGAGAAAGACTTTAAAGGTGGAGTCTGCTTTATGGAACACATGAAGAGAAACACCATGGAACCACGAGAATAGAGAAGGAAGGGAGAGAGAGAGAGAGAAACGCAAAGATTCATGGAAATAGTCAAAAAAAGAAAACTGGGAGACCACCACAACAAACGAACGAGACTTACTCACCAGCACTCCGAACTTGCAGCCACGAAAGGAACAGACCACATGGGAGACGCACAATCAGAAAGGAGACTGCCAGACCGGGTCACCACCAAAACCTAGGGTAAACGAACATGAAAGAAGTGACACCTCATAAACAGCAAACCTTTTGTCAAAAGCCGTTTGACACCCCTGCTTTTGTTAACCTTTTGTTTGTGCTCAAGAGGCGGATGCTCCACCAGAAAAAGTGAGAACAGACCGAAAAACAAAACGAACTTGATGAACGGAGGGTCCGAGGGTGAGCCCAACTCAGCCCATGCTGCTCCGAACGACAAACAAGTCAAGAAGAAGAGCAAAGTCATTGAGTAGCCGGGCCATCAAAGATGGAGACAATGCATGGCAATGGCAATGTCTCAAGTCCCGAACACCACCCAACATTTTGGGAGACAAATTCAGAAGCAATAGACAAATACACGAGTGGGAGATACCGAAGACAAAGGTTCAACGCGCATACCACTGCGATTGGGAGACTAAGGAAGTCCAGAAACTGTCGCATTTTCCAAAATTGAACCTGGGAATGAGGATCTGGCGCGAGATTCAGTGAAAGCACATTGCGAAGCGCACTGATCGGGCGGATGTCCTGGAATCCCCAAGGTGCTCTGCAGCCCCAGGTTTTTGCACAAGGAACCAGTTGATGAATGGCCCTTCAATGGATTCAATGTTCATTCAATCAGTGCGAAATCTCATGAAGTTCATTAGGCTTCACAGGGTCTGAATCCTTAGTTGGACAGCTGCCAAGGCTCGCTCCTTGATGCAGTTCTTGGAGAGATCCAGGTGCCGAAGGAACGGATACCTCGTGGTAAGTTCTATGGTTGAAATGTGTCAGTCAGCACTGTTGATGAACTTCCGAAGGGTGTCCATGACAAGGTGCTACCACTTCTCTTCAGAAATCCCGCTTTCAACGCACACAAAAAAAGAACCAAAAAAAGAACCAAAAGCCCATGATTTTTTCGCTTCCTCCAGCTCAGTTGTCCCGGGTCTTGCTTGGGAGCTGGCTCTGCGAGCAAACTTAAGCCACCAATTTGCTTTCCCACGCCTTGACCAAAGCTACCCACGTCACATCTCCAAATCTCCACATCTGAAATTTTCTTTGACTAAGGCTGTCCCTTCATCTCCCTGAATGATTGATCTAACAAGTATATGTATGTATATGTATATATATATATATATACATTTTTACCGCATTTTGCAGATTCGAATTCTCAGCATTCCTCTTTACAACAGCTGCCAGTGGGACCGGTAGATCTTGTTCAAACACCATGGCAGCCGTGCTTTGTATCACACAGCAACGGAAAATGACATAAACGTGAGAAAGTTGGAACGAAAGCCAGCAATCCTTTTTCAGATGGCAGGGTGAGTTGGGCAGCCCGCAGTCTCTATTTGCTGAAGGGTGAGCTTTTTGAGGTACGAAGGTCTAGGCACTGCGATTTTAATGCAGGCATGTCCAAGCACAACAGGTAGTCGCAACTTTTTATGTGCCTAAAGGCACACATATGCGGATAAAGTGTGGGCACCTAAGGGCAAGCATATCCACGCACAAACACAAGGTTTTAGCACAGCAGTGTTAGTTGCCTGAAGACAGGCACGCCCAGCACAAGGGCTGAGGCACAGCATTTTAGTGTGCCTCATCACGAAGACATTAAGATTCAATCGTTGAAGTAAAAGGGCACGCTGTGCAGATATTAATGACAGGCCTACACAAGCTTGTGGACTAACTACATTTCCTACCCTGACTCAGTCAAGTTCAGCTCGAGGATAATAAACTGCATTTAAATCTGCAGAAACAGAACCGCAAACAAAAAGAATTTTCGTCCAGCAACCTGCAATCTATGTCGGACTTCTTACAGGGAACCTTTGCAAGAAACCACACACACACACCACGCGCACGCGCCAAATACGACAAAAGTTACTCAGACCAGATGCACCTCCTCTAGATGCTGGGACAGCACCGCGGGAATCGATATCCCATCGTCAGCATTTTGTGTATTGGCACATCACTTGCAGGTCAGGATGAAGTCTACGAATCCGTTGGCCATGCCCCCAGATCCCCTTGTACTCAATTCGTTCACAGGAATGCAACTCTGTAACGAATCCCCTAGCCTGTCGGCTGTCTTCCAATATAAAGTGAAAATACATTCTGTAGTCATCGACGGATCAATAAAACTTTTAATCGTCCGAAGGATGACTGTCAAATCCAGCGATCACATCAAGGTCTGGACAGTCCAACCGAGCATATGCAAATCCTGCTACAGCGCTACCACCAGATTAAAGTCAGTGTGTGAACCTCATAACCGCCATCAACATCTGAATCTGCGCCTTGCTATAGTCAGAAAGGCTTTGCTATTGCTGCAAGGTGAATCCAAATAAATGGGGTCTGTCTGTGAATCGCATTTTCAACAGTGTCAAGTACAAGAATGCCTCTGATGCCATCAAAGAACTGGTTTAACCCATGCAACAAAAAACACTCCTTCGCCAGCGACTGTCTTGTCAACCTCAGACAATTGCAGATCCTGGCAGTTGCAATTCTATCCACCCACAGCCCTCAAAATCCCGAAGTGTTGAACTGATCCTGGCAGTTGCAAGTCCATATTTTTCGTCATCTCGTTTCAACTTAAGTGTGTCAGCACAAGAGAATACCATTCAAAACAGCATGGGGCAGTTGACGGCATTGCCTCCGCTGTCAAATCCTTGCCACCGTCGTCGGTCATGGCGGACAAATAAATCCTATTCTATGGATCTGATTTGTGACACCCAAATTACAATGCTCAGAAATCTTTAATGTTGAATGTGTATGCAAATGATAAATATTTATGTAGACACATGTCTGTTTAGTCATTTATTCAAATATTTGACATGTATCTAAATACATATCTACATAATACATATATACTTTTTTTTTCCTCTGGCACATCGATGCTGAGTGCAGCGGCCTAATACATATATACATATATATGTATACATACACATGTACAGTACATATACGTGTGTGTGTGTGCGTGTGTGTGCGGGCATGACAACCACAATTTTCACATCCATGTTGATGCTGAATAGATATCTTCAGGTGTGCATTGCGAACTTGTGTATTTCTGTCAGCACTTGAAGAAACAAAGTAGCTTCGTACGTCTCAACGGGCAGCGATTCTCAGGACTACACCGCACATGACGGTGGCACAACAGCAATCTCACCACGACTATCAACAGTTACGCCCTCCTTTTCCACTGTCAAACAACAAATGCTGTTGTCTGCGACTTCGCATGCATGTTTTAGAAGTTTGGATATTTCACCTGTGTTTGAAAAAAACATGTAACCATCAAAACAATCTGTTGACCCGAAAGAGCGGTATTAGCATGAAAAAATACGTTTCCTCCTTGAATTCAATATAATTCATGAGTTATTAGGGGTTTGGTCGAACACGAGATGATTTTGGGACAGGTGTCTTGGCTCATCAACATGATTGGAACGCTGTTATGTTGACAGTTTCAAGGTTCAAATGAAGTGTTCCAGGGCCGCGGGTCATCTGAACGCAAAGGGAAGTGATGTTCCGAAATCCTGGGCAGGTTTTGTCTGAATTTCAACTCAGTGCTTGGTAATTCAAATTCAATATTCATACATTGAATTTGGCATTTGATATTGAACTCCTATGAACTCGTATTTTCAATTCAAACAATATCTGCAATGTAAATTGCATTCGCAATCCAGAACTGCTATCCGTAATTGAAATGATAATTCATTCATATTCATTCAGTATGTATGACTTCAATTTTTGTGTTCTGAACATGTCTTTAAGTCTACATTCATCATCTTGTCTTGATGTTACCCGGCCCACTCCACCCGCCCGTGCTGCACCTGCCACGAAATCCACATTATGTCCGTGACCTCCTTTTGTTGTTTCAAGTCACTCCTGAACCTGTTCCCTTCCAAAAGACAACTCCTCCCACTCTTTGAGTTTCAGTCGGCAAGAACAACCCGTCATGTTTCTGTCGGAAATATTTGGATGTTTGGAACACCGACGAACGAAAAGCTACACAATGGTAAATGAAGAAATTTCCCAACATGACATGTAAGCAACACCATTGCAAAATTTCAAGAATTGGAATTCAGAATTGAAATTGAAAAGCAAAATGCAAAACCACAAACCATGAAGTTTTGCCTCCGTTCTGCCGATTTGCCCAAATGGCACTGTCGGAAAGTCATGTCACCAATTTGATGCTGCAGTGAAACAAACCCCATTGTGTAACCCCATTGCGTAAACAAAGTAGCTATGCAAAACATGAGTAGGGCGGGAGCCAACATAGTGTCGTTATAGCCATATCCAAGTCCGAAAGCAAAAAGGCTGTACACCTGCAAAAACTCTGGTCGGCCATCCAGCTAATCAGATGAGTTGTCTGTGAAGCCCAGGTCCCAAATGCAACTTGCAGTCTAAGTTTTGGCGGCATCACACACATTAGCAGACAAGCTTCATGAGACCACATTTGCCAAAGCCACTGCCAACACATGCAAACATTTAACGAATTTATCGATTGTTTTGCAATCAATAATTAAAGGACCGGATAACCCCACAGGTCCAAAAATTCCACGAGCGACCAAAGAAGCAATTGGATAGTGTCAAAAATGATAACGACGATAGTAGACCGTACCTAAACAAAATGTACCACAACAAAATTTACCACGATAAAAGGTACCGCAACAAAACTTACCACAGGAAAACGTACCACAGCAAAACATACCACAGCAAAACGTACCAGGGCCAAACGTACCACAGCAAAACAAACCGCAGCAAATCGTACCACAGCAAAACGTACCAGGGCCAAACTTACCACCGTCGCGAAACGTACCACGGCAAAACGTACCACGGCAAAAAGTACCACCACAAAACATACCACGGCAAAACGTACCAAGGCAAAACTTACCACTTTCCCGAAACGTACCACGGCAAAACTTATCACCACAAAACATACCACGGCAAAACGTACCAAGGCAAAACTTACCACTTTCCCGAAACGTACCACGGCAAAACTTATCACCACAAAACATACCATGGCAAAACGTACCAAGGGAAAACTTGCCACTTTCCCGAAACGTACCACGGCAAAACTTATCACCACAAAACATACCATGGCAAAACGTACCAAGGGAAAACTTGCCACTTTCCCGAAACGTACCACGGCAAAACTTATCACCACAAAACATACCACGGCCAAACGAACCAAAGCAAAACTCGCCAGCGTCGCGCAGCGTGCCGTGGCAAAACGTACCTGCACTTCGTGTACCACAGCAAATCGGACCAGGGCAAAACATACCAGAAGTGTCAATCAGGATACAGGCCATCCAAAACGCAAGGGGCAGGCACCAAACTGCCACATAAAACGCAACATATTTGAACCAAATACCATGCCTGCCACACAAAATGCAACTCACGCGCACCAAATGCCATGCTTGTCACACAAAACAAAGCGGCACCCAGAGCGCCAACGTCAACCGCACCGCGCCACAGCTCTATGTAATGCACATAGGCCATACAAAACACAGCGTGCAAGCGGCATACGCAACATCCGCGGCACAAAATGCAACACATCTGCACCAACGCAAGTCCTTCCACACAGAATGCGATTCACGCGCGCCATGCCATGCGCGCAACACAAAAATTCCATCTCACGCATGCCAAACGCCCACCAAACACTAATAAAAACGGAACCCAAGGGGCCAACACCACCCGACACACGGCATGCCCGTGCCCCACAAAAAGGCAACCGCGAAACAAATGCAACAATTGTTGCATGAAATGCACTTTGCTTAAAGTGACAACGACGATGAGGACAATGGTAATGACCATGGCGATGATGATGATGACGACGATGATGATGATGATGACGATGATGACGGCGATGGCGGTGATGATGATGATGATGATGATGATGATGGTCATGATGATGATGATGATGATGATGCTGATGATGATGATGACGATGATGGTGATGATGATGATGATGATGACGATGATGATGACAATGATGCCAATGATGCCAATGATGATGATGATGATGATGATGATGATGATGATGACGGCGATGGCGGTGATGATGATGATGATGACGATGTTGATGATGATGATGATGATGATGATGACGATGATGATGACGATGCTGATGATGATGATGACGATGATGATGACGATGATGATGATGGTGATGATGATGATGGACGCGATGCGGATGAATCTCGAATTTTTTACATTTGATTGACATTCCTTACCTGATTTGGGTATTGTGCGTTTTGTCAAGATGCCATCAAAATTGCTGGAAGTTGCACATTGAAGGCATCAATACAAACGGACTGCAAAAGTGAACAGCCAAAACAAGGGTGAGTTCCCAAAAATGAATTGCGAACATCCTTTCATCTGTAAAACAGCCGCGGCTGAATTGCTCCTGCATGCCACAGCAATCGGATAAAGAAGACAAGATGCATTGTTGTCGAGATCGAGATTCCAGACTCGCATGGAAACTCCATTAAGGCCATTGTTTTTTCTGCGAGGGCGCCGCTTGCGCACTATGGCAGCGGTCACATGTCCAAATTGCAAAATATTCAAAGATCCCAATCAAAGAGAATGCGTTACCAGCTTACAGTGAGACCAAAGAAAATTATACAAGAGGCAGACGACTCAGAGTGCAATCACTAAAGCGAAACCAGCTATGAAGCGATGAGAGAAACCCAAAAAATTCCAATCTTCCACATTGCTTCGAAAGTAGAAATAGCAGCAGCCGAGCCACATTGTGCGCCAATCAATGTGGCACATAATTCTGCACCTTGTTTTTTGCTCGCATACATCGCCTCGGTAGCACTAAGCTAAGGTCGATAAGAAGCAGGTGAAACAAGTGAGACCAAGTGAAACAAGTGAAACAGACGAAGCTTCGAAGCAGTGAAGATTGGAAGCAAACGAAGCGAAGGCAGTGGTCTGCGAAAATTATGTACATGCAATGAATTCCCCGCCTCACTTCTCTGCCGTTGTGTGTTTACTTCATCATATCGATCGCAGAGTTTCTGTGATGGCTGTCATGCCATCACGTGTTCGCATCACTGTCACTCACAATCCGGCGGTAAATTGTAAGCAATAACCATCAAGGAAATTCCAGGCAGTGATGCACAACCTTGGATCTTCGAAAGGTTAATGATAGCTCGGCAACTCAGCAAAGGTTCGTGTGTTCGTGTGTCGTCACTGCTGCCTTGCTATGGTAAACCAATGAAGTGTTAATGCCATCAGCATGATGACCAAGAAGTGAACCCACCAAATTCAGCGGGTTCAGATGGCCTAACTAAAGGCCAGGATTGCAGGCTTGCATTGTCCAGGGATGGGGAGACACCGTCAAGGGGCGAACCACTCCGGCATCACACCAAGGCCAGACGGTCGGTTTCACCTAAGTTACTACCTACTGGTGAGGCCAGGGTGTGAAACCTGGTAGGTTCAACGCCTTGTCGAGGTGCCTCGACCCTTATTGTAATTATGCTGCATTTGGTTACCATGCCGTTTTCTTATCCTATTCTTGACCGTGATAGACACTTTGCGCGGCGGTGGTGCTTTGCAAGGTCAGCTTGAATCTCGAAAATGGTGTCCCCCGGCCTGTTCCTCCCAAATTGACCGGCACATGGTTCAGCGGACATTGCCTGGAAAATCTCGATAACAACATGCAGAAGATCATTTCCGACGGCCAGAAGCACGGCCTCAGAAAGAGTCCCGTCCTTCATGTTATGGAAGGGACATGGGGCTGTGGGCCTGGCCCTGC
>VSDK01026829.1:210193-228252 GCA_009767595.1 Symbiodinium kawagutii
GTATCAACCCGCAGTGGGACATCACGTCCATTGGGCTTACGGGGCACTGGCCGAGCGCCATGAAGATTACTCTTGAGCCCTAGCCGGTTGGTGAGCACCAAGAGCCCAGGTGTGGCATTAGCCACAGTGTCATCCTTAGCGTCATAAGGGGGGAGCTTTGCATGTTGGTCCATCACTGCTCTCCATACTTGGCGACTTGCTTCTGGAGAAATGACATTATCACGTTCTCTTGGGTCAGTCCAAGTGCGATTGCCTTTGATAGATTTGTCATGGTCCCAATGGATATACCTGAAACCCGTTGGTTGCTCATAGTCTTGCCGTCGGGTGCCTGTGCCAATGCAGTATCCTTGGGCTGATTCACGGCATAGCATCGGGTATTGCACCGCGATGACCGGTTCATACACTTGTTGAGGGACTCTGGAGCTTGTTGGTAAAATTAGGGACCAGTGATGGTTTCCAGCGAGGCCAGCGGCTTCCATCGTGTTGGTGGCCGTGTCGATGTCGAAAGGAGAGCAGGCATGGAAGTTAATAGACTAATGGCTAGCAGGACGCCAATGGGCGTATCTGTTCGAATTTTTGCCAGATCAGAAGTATATTCATTGATCCAGAGGTGACATCGAAAGCACGCCGTGCAGGATCTGGCAGCCCTTGAGGGTCACACGGGTGCCCCGAGTAAGGGAGAAGAGACAATTTATTGGGGGGATCCATTCGCCAAGCTGCAGTTATATCGTGAAATTCCATAGAAAGGCTATTGGCGAAAATTTGTCCGATAGTATGCTGAGTGTGAATGAGCTGGCTGAACGCGGCAGCGAGGCATCGGGGTTCAGTCCAGTTGTGGTCTCCTCGGAGCCCGATTTTTGATGTTGTAAGTCGCCTTCGTGTGGCTTGCGTGGTTTTTGACTTGTCTTCCATACCACTCTGCCCCTGATGAACATCCCCAACTTCAACTTGGAGGCACCCTGGGTTAGGCACTGCCTGTGCATGGGCACTTTCAACATCACATAATTCTGCACCTTGGCGTCTGCAAACACAGCCTTCAATTTGAAAAAATGCATTGGTCAAACGTTCATTCTTTGTTTGGGCGCCGCAGGTGCCAGATTCACTTACAAAAAAAATGCGGAAGCTTCCATTCCAACTTGGTGCGCCGCAGGCGCAATCTTTTCATGCGGGGAATGCATCTGCAACCTCTTTCTCATGCGCCGCAAGCGCAAGTTCAAGCTGAGGAAATATCTGGGAACCTTGCTACGCCCTAGTCCACGCCACCGTAGACCGCCACATGCGGAACTTTACATGCAGCAAACGCATCTGGGACCAACTCTATTTCAGGGCGCCGCAGGTGCAATTTTTAATTGAGGAATGGATCTAGGAAGCTCCACTCAGCTATGAGGCGCCACAGGCCGAATTTTAAGTGTCGGAGGTGTGTTTGGGAACCTTCCAGTCCACTTTGGGCGCTGTAGATGCAAGTTTAAGTGCAAGGGGGAACCTTCTAATCCAACAGAGGGCGCTGCAAACGCAACTTTGAGCGTAAGGGATGCGTCAGAGCATTTGCCATTTAGAGCGCTGCAGTTTAAAGTTAGGGATGCGTCTGCATGTGGGCACCGCTGCGCAACTTTAAGTGCATGGTGTGCATCTGGTTCTGTCCACGACCAATGCAAAGTTGTGTGTTTCAGAGCTGCATGAAGTCAATTGTGCAGCCATCGCGAAAATAGAATTAAAAAGTAGAGCTTGAAGCCGCAAAAACTAGGGAAACCCCATTGAAGTCAAGTCCTGTGACAAAATACAACAAGTGTGTTCAGATCCGGAGCTCTTCAAACAAATTAAAAGAAGATGCCAGTCCGCTGACCTCGCTGGCCATTAATTGCTGGAACGAGCGGGTTGTTTGACATGTCATGGATTCAGAGGAGTTTTGAATCATTTCACGCGATTAGAAATCATTCAAATCAGTGTGGAATGTTTAGGAAAGCTTTAAATCCATTTTCTTTGGCATTTTTAAAGATTGCACGGGGAAGATCTTAAAGGAGATGAACGAAATTTACTTGGCAGTCCAGGGGCTAAAGAGTGACAGGTGTACGTCTGACTGGGATGCTAGACTCTTAAGAAAATCTTTGTTTCCGCGTTACAGTGACCGCAGCCACGATTCTTGGTGCATTTCCCAAAACTAGAAATCGCGACTCGGAGCCCAAGACTTTTCTCGGCTCTGACAATCTTTGCTTCTGACAGAGGGGGCACGTGCATTTGGACTAGGAAATTCAAAAGCGGCCAGTAATGCCAAAATCAATCGTACTTGTCCGTGCAGCTGCTTGTCTTCCGACTTCCTTTGATGGCTGCTTTGGCTCTTGGTGTTTGCTGGCTTCCCGTGGCTCCCAGCAGTTATCGTCAACACGGGGTTTGTTGGCTGCTTTCGCATTTATTCTTGCATTTTGAGTTGTAGGATGCCCGATTTGAAGAATTGGAAATGTTACATCGTTGCTTTTTGTTGTGGTTTTGATATTTAAAACTCCTACAGGGTGCGGAGTCCGACTATTGGAATTGAGAACCCGAAGGATCCGAGACAGACCCGAAGGGACCCGACCATTCTAAAAAAGACCTGAACGGATTCGATCCGAGCGGACCGAGAAGGACCCAACCATTGTAAATCATGGTTTGAACATTGAGAACGGACCGAATCATTGTGAATCCATTCACGTTGCTACAACGGTCCGATTGCCCAAGCAACCAAGCCACCATGTTTTCAATTGTTGCTGCTGTGGCTGCTTTTTCAAATTTGTAGGAGCTGCGCTGAGGCTGTGATTGAACATGAGGATGCTGAGGAGATTGGCGAAGGTGAAGCCAGAGGAGGAGGAGCTGAAGAAGAAAAGGATTTTAGGGAGACTCCCGAGTGAATTTAATGTTTATGTTCCGAGCAGCGATACCATTATCTTCGTCGCGATGTTCTTGGAAGTTGCCCCTCTCTTCCCCCAGACTCCTAACGCTTGAACATGCTGAGAAATGAATTGTAAAGTGGCGGAGGGGAGGTTCCTTGTATTATATAGTATGGTGGAAGAGTTTTCATATTGGCGAAACCAGCGGAGGAGGCTTGGAACTCCTCCGCGGATTGCTTCTTCACAAGAAAGTTCATTGTTTCCCCCAAGCTAATTCCGTATTTTTTTGGGGAAGACTTGCGGAGGAGGAGCGGAGGAGTAGTGTACAACCTATAAATTTTCAGTTCTCTATTCAGGCAGCGCTATCATTATTTGCAATTTTGTCAATGCTGTTTTAAGCTTCAAAAACGATTTTTAATTTTTGAGACCAATTGGTGTACCCCCCAAATAGGTACGGTACCGCGCTCTGGTTTGCTGAGCTGGGCAACCTTGCAGAGGCAGTGGTGTGAGACTCTGTCTGAGTTGGTCAGTGACCACATCAAAGATGTTTTGTTTTGTCTGGAAGCAGCTGGCGGCTGTGACGACATCAAAGATGTTGCGCCGCGGGACTTTTTGCATCATGTTTTCACACCAGCAATGAAACAGTTGCCAGCCGTTTTTTGAAGCATCGTCGTCTGTTGCTGCTACCAGCCTCTGCTTCTCTACTTTTCCAGCGCCGAACATTCTCAGGTTTGGAATTTAAAATTACGATTGCATTCTTAGGCACCAAATAGAATTAATTACGAACCGCTGTCCTCCAACGTGCAACATTTCAGCCACCCACCCATGGCGTCGAACTCTTCAGAAAGCCCCGCGAAAAACAAATTCCACGAAAACCAACAAGTTGTGTTGCCAAGTTGCTAGGGTGTAGATCTTATGGGTATATTCCACAACGATAAAAATTTTCCAGACCAGCAGCAAGGAGTCGATGTAGTGAGGCATTGACCACAGTCGTGGCAGAGATGGGTTGATTGAATTTTCTTGCGCCAAAATTCGGCTCTTCAAGCGATAAAGTTCTCGATCAGCCTGGGTAGACCAGGGCGTGGTGGTTTTTGGTTCTTTGTGTCTGTTTTTCGGTTTGGTTGATCCAGCGTACGAAGACAAAAGTTTCTTGCTTTCTTCTTATCCGGCGATGCCACTGGGCTCGGGGCAAACCAAGCCCTAGCTTGCTACACTGGGTATGCCCCTCCACCGACCCTTTTTCCCATAAGTTTGTGCTCATGATCTTTAAAAAACGATGCTCTTGCCTGCGTTTTGCGCCATTTTTAAGCGTTGGAGGGCACAAAAATTGAAACACAGTTTCGTCTTTAAGTTGTCTGGTCGTAGCTTCGGGCGCGCAGTTTGCAGCATGGTGGCGGTTGGCCAAGCTTAGGTTTATGGGCTTCTTCAGTGATACCAATTCTGATGCCCGGAGCTTTGCGACGACAAGGGAAAGACAGGGAGAGAGAGAGAGACAGGAGGGGGACCATTGTCGATCTTTGCAAACAAAGCTTTGCTGGGGCGCAGCAGGTTTCTGGCTTTGTTTTTGTGTTACAAACTACAAACCATTTCAGGAATGAGCCAAGGTCGGCGCCTGGAGCGGACACTGTGGTCCCGCGCAAATCCAGCTTGCAAACCATTGCCGGCAATGCTGCCCGAGCCAAGGTGCAATCGCTGGCGACAGATGTCTTCGCGTGTGACCTTCTTCCTGCGGATACGGAGGCAGTGAACAATAGCGTGCAGAAGTATCGAGCTAATTTTTGACGCTGCAGTGGCGGATGTAGTAGTTCCGTCGCGGCCTGTTTCTTCAACCTGCAAGTTCCGTTCCACGCTGTGCAATTGATGTACGATTCTTCAGCAACTCTGTCCCAGGATTTGGTTGAACTTGGAGCCTTCTTTAAGCGGTTCAAAATCTTTTTGGCTTGTTTGGGACATCTTTGTGCAGTTGGTGTCTTTGGAATGGAGCCGCCTGAGCAAGTTCATTTGTATGCCTACTTGCGTTTGTCGAAGCCATTCCACCATCGCGCAGCCGATGCCTTGAGCGTTTTCAAGTTTGAAGAGTCCCGGCCGAACAAGGCATCTGGGAACGCTCACATGGGTGCTGCGAAGTTGGGCCATTTCTACGTGGTTTGTGACAAGAAAGGCTCTTTGCTACTTGGCAATGACTTGGGAGAAGTTCTGGATTAAAATGGGTGTGTAGGGTGATTGGTTGCTTCCAAGAAGTCATGGATGTTGGGGCTTTGAAGCATTAGGTGCAACAGTAACATAGTCTTCGCAACTACAACGGATGATTTTCAGTCATGTACGGCTATAAACAATAGCAGTCTTAATTTTTGTTGTACAAACATCTTGACGCATGGAAATAGATTGTTTTGAAACCTAGGGATGCAGTATTGTCATGTCCCTATATGCTTGTGGTACAATAACGCATTCTTTTGAAAAATGAGTCCTTGAAACGCAACCTTAAGTCGTCTACAAGGCTTATTTCAGCTAGAAAAGTAAGTAAATTCCCTGGTGTTTTCAATCAGGTGTGGACGTATCAATGTTGAATCAGTTTGAGCAGCGCAGCAGTTGACCAAAGAAAATGCAACGCATTGAGCAGCAGAATTGGAAACAATATCAGGCAATGCAGCTCTTTTCACTAGCTTTCAGTACCCAAAGAAAAATTTTTGTATACGGCCTATCAAGTTGCATGCCTGTGTTGCATTCCCAGCAGACAATGCTTTGACGCATTGACATTTTCCAAAGAAGTGCAGTTTTCCTTGCAAAGCGTCCATTTCAACCCAAAAGATGTTGTCGTTTGCAAGCTGGCGGTTGCCCTTGAGCTAGTCAGATGTTTTTTCGAAAGGAAATCGTTTTGGGAAGGGTGGACTATTTTTCAAAATATGTATCATCTGCAATGCGCATTGTTGTCTACGTACTCCTGTTTTGTGGTTTTTTTGGTGACATTCCTTCACGCAGATGCTGTTTTCGTCAAAGATTGAATATTTACCTTCAAATTGCAATCGTACTTAGTCAATTTAATTCAAAGAACGGAAGCCATATTACGTCAAATTACGCAGTGTGTCTGCTGGCCTTTATATTAGAAAGTAGCGCCGTTTTTTCAAACAAATGTGCAACATTCCTGTCAAAAAAACCCAGCTGTCATTTTTTTCGGAAGGAACACCACTTGTTTGAAGAAACGGCTGTACTCATGAAAACAAAAATTGAATCAGCTGCGTTTGTTTAAAGCGACGCCATGGTCTGAAAACATGTACCAATCCTAGCAATCACATCATGCCGGTGTAAATATGTAGGCTCCTTTTAAAGAATTCCAGCTGCGCTCTACTGGGACCGGAACACATTTTAGTTGAAGGCGCAATTTCTTTCACCAAAAACGAAATATTGCATCCCCAAAGGCTTCGTACCTGAAAAGGAAAATCGCACTCCCCAAAAAAACATTGCGTGAATTTGGCGTGTATTTTTTTGGAATAATGACTTGACAAGGATGCCTTGGGGGCAAGAATTGGTTCGGATTGATCTGGATTAAGCTTAGGGAATCGAAAAGCCCAAAGAAACAAAATAAAACAATGTTTTCTAGACTAGTCTGAACATGGCTTGATCCAAGCAGTTCCCGTTTTTTTAATTGTATTTTGGGTGGTTAACCTTTCTAAGCTTTATTTCCATTAGGAAAGGGTTGTGTCTGGACAGTAAAAAGGCCAATATTGGTTTACACCATGTGATGTTGTTGGAGATAAAACATGTTTTTTGCGCGCCCAACAATTCTTTCCATATTTCTAATAGAAAAGGCTTGTAGTTCAGATCATGCAATATACCGACAAAAACAATGAATCTTTGCAAACACTTGGTGGTTTCAGCGCTGGCAGCAAGCCTTGCTGGTGATTTTCAGCCAGCAGAGGAACAGTTCGCAATTCGAGAGACATTGGAGCATTTGACCTTGGGATCGCACCTATGCCATGTAATTTTTTCGGCGAAACGCTGCGCAGTTTCCACCGCCAAGGTAGTCCACCAGGGTGGTCTGCATTATGATGCCTTGCGGCCGGCGACGAGGCAGGTGCTGGTTTGTCTTGGCAAAGATACAACTTGTGGATGGATAATGCGTTACAAGGAATTGAAATGATTAGATATTCATAGTATTTTTAAATTGAAATCTTACGAAGATATTTTTGATAAAGACATTGAAAGCTTGTTATTTCGTGGCTGCTCCGAAGTGTGCAAGCCGACTGTTCTGCGAGCTCCTGGAATCGGACAGGTGATACGCCGCAGGACGACGCCGCGGCGAGCGGCGCCTGATGTTTCACAGGCGTGGGCATTGTCAGACGTACGCGCCAAACCTAGCCATGGCAGCCATCGAAGCCAACGTCTTTTGCAAGTGGCGGCATTTTGAGCCACTGGAGCTGGACACGGACAGTACAGTCACCCTGCTGAGCAGGGCGAGTTGCTCGGACATCTTCCGGCGCTGCTAGAATACCTGAGATGCTTGAGTATATCTCCACAGAGTTTCGAGAAAAGTCATCACGTGCAGGTGTTGCACTATGAACTCAGACAAATCTTTTAGATCAATATCCTTTCAAGTATAGCGTGCGCCAGGAGAGGCATATTCGTCACCAACGCTGGAAATTTGTAGCGTGATCATTTGTCCCAGTCACGCAGCAGCTCAGCAAATCTTTGACATCAGACATTTCAGACGTCAAGTTGGCTCAGTTCCGGGCTGGGTTGTGTCCGCATGACCGCGTGGCCCTCAGACAAGTCGACAAGTGCAGATCATGTGCAACCAGCCAAATCGTAAACGATGCCTTTGTTGTTTTATTTGAAGATATCGTGCATAAAAAGGTCCTGCTCACGCCCTTAGGTTAGGACTTTCAAGAAGGTTCTGTCAAGCCTCGTAGGAATTGCCGGAGGAATCTGTGCCAAAGATTTCGTTTACAAGGCATCGAAGGCAGGCGCAAAGATGGCAGACCTGGTCCTTGATTGGGAGGTCAAGGGGTAGAACCAATGAGTCATTGGTAAGGCAAAAACGTACAAACGCGACAGAACAAGAGAAACCAACCAACCCGAACGCAGTCACGTAGAACACTTTTGTGACGGAAGTTTTTGAACAGTCTCGTGCATGTCACCAGTTTTGACATGTTACCATACCAGTGCGCTGTAGATGCTGACATGTGGAGGGTGGAGTGCGCAGTGTGGAGTATGCGGAAACTGGAGTGTCGAGTGGGCAATGTGGTGTGTAGGGTGTGAAGTGTGGACTGAGCATCGTGGAGCGTAAAGCATAAAGTGTGGGGTGGAAAGTGTGAAGTGCAGAGTGTGGAACACAAAGTGTGAACTGAAAGGTGTAAAGTGTGGAGTGTAAAGTGTGGAGTGCAAAGTCTGGAGCGTGGAGTGTGAAGTCTGGAGTGTGAAATGTGGAGTGTGTAGTGTGCAACCCTGACAATGCGATTTGCAATAAAAACACAACGCAGCACGTCTTGGATGTCGCGCCTGCCACGCAAATAAACACGGCGACGGCAGAACGAGACAAGACATGCTGGAGCCTCATCATGACAATTTCATGCGAGACTTCTTCCAATTTTGACACCGACAATTTTTTTCATGAACCTCAAAATTTGCTACCTCAAAATCTATGTTTCGTGCGAGGCTTCCGCCAATTTTCAACACATATCCCAAAATGCCACGCCAGCCACCGAATTTTCAGATTGTCACCACTTCGCCCAGCACTGACAATAAGATTTGCAAAAATGCAACACGACACGTCTCAAGTGCTGCGCTTGCCCTGCCAAACGATAATGCAGGTCTCCAAAATGCCGCGCCTGTCAGGCACAACGATTTTTGACACATTACGAAGCATGTGGAATGTCACGCAGCGCCGTGCTTGCCACCCGAAACGTTGCTACGCGACATTTGAAACCTACAAAAGTCACTCGCCATATGCAGGGCCATATTACACTCATGAGGGTCGCTTGCAAATGGTTGCAGACTGTTGCAGACGGTCATGCATACATGTTGTTTTATGCAAAAATGTACAATTCTGGTCTATCATTACCTTTTCACCTGGTTGCTTCTATTCTTCAATTCATGCTTTCAAGCAGTTGTTCACCAAAATGTTGCCTTCACAATCTTCTACACCTGTTTTGTAGTTCAATCATGTTCAGTTGGATGTCAATCTCATTTTCACCGTCTCGAAGCACCTTTGAACATCTTTGCAGGTTGTCGAAATCACTCTAGAACTTGGAGTTGAAGTTGGAATTGATTAGGCATATCATGGCATACCCCAGTGCAAGAGGAAGGCCAATCTTGTAAAGCTTCCCGGACTTAGGAATCTTGATGGACGCGCGCAGCAGCATCCAGGAGGCTCGGGGCAACATTGGGGATTCCACCAACTTGGAACTTGTAAAGACGACCTCCGGTGCACAACATTGCTTCCGTTTCATCAGCATGGGCCACCAACCACTTAAACCAGAGCCTCAAATATTGTACATGTAGCAACTTTTCAAGTTTCAGCCACACTTTCTGCCATCGCATGGCGCTATGGCTTTGAACAAAATGAACACCACCCTGCAAATTTCTGGGAGATGGTTTAGAAAATGGTCACATTTTTGCCAGAATCTTTCCCCATTTTGGGCGAAGACGGAGTCGGCAGCTGTGGCAATCTCATCACAACCCAAGCCAGGAAAACACGGATTTCACTCCGGGTTTTTCTTCTGCTACGATCTGGAGAGTGAGAGCGTCCGCTGGCCATCCATGGAGTTGATCGAGAGCAAGGCAGTGTTCTGTTTGTTGATTTGTTGTCACTTTGATCGGTGATGAAAGGCCCAAAATATCGGGCGGGTTGGCTTGGCAAGTTTTTGGTTCCGGATATTATCCGCGTCGTTTTCATCGGCATCATGTGTTGCAAACCATGTTTCACCAAACATATATTTAAACGTGACATGCACACAAATCATGGAAATCACCTTCAAAAAAAAACCAAGGGGCCGCGGCAAGGCTTGAGCCGTACGTCTCGGGGAACGCGCAGGTCCACAGACGGGAAGGAGCTAGCGGGGGATCACCAACCAGATGCTTTTGGGGACCAAAGCTGGTCATCGAACCACTATGGTTTCTTTCAGGGGAAAAACAACTTTATGACCTCTATGGTTGCCAAACTAGGTAAACACATGGGTAGACAAGCGAGCTAGATAGAAAGGTAGATGGATGGATGGATGGATGGATGGACGGATGGATGGACGGACGGACGGATGGATGGATGGATTGATAGACGGACGGACGGACGGACCGACGGACGGACGGACGGAGGGATGGATGGATGGATGGATGGATGGATAGATAGATAGATAGATAGATAGATAGATAGATAGATGCATAGTTACATAGATACGCGGATGGATAAGCTGGTAGAGATGTAGCTAGCCAGGTAGAGAGGTAGCTAGATGTATAGATAGACAGATTGTTAGATGGATAAATGGTTTTATAGAAGGAGGATAGATTTTGGATAGACAAACAGACAAATGGATTAATTAGATGGATAGATGTGCGGGTAGGTCAGTAGATCGATGGACAGATGGATAGAGAGGTGGCCAGACCCTGTATAAATACAGTCAGACGGACACACACACACACACACAATCTGACAGACAGATTCTCGCCCTTTCCTGGACTGTCATCCATTGAAGCCTTGTGCGGTGCTACTGCTAGTCAATAGTCGTAGTTGATGATAGTAATATATGGTTGATAGCAATAGTAATTACTGCTTAACAACAACAGTTGATGATAGTCGTCACCCATCATGGCTGAAACATAATGGCAAACAGTGGGAAGTGTAGCGATCGTTAAATGACCGTTGGTGGATCATGGCTAGTAATAATGATAGGTACTGATATGGGTCAATAGCTTGACAACAGTGCACCGTAATGGCTCAGGATGGCTAGCAATAATGACTATAATGCAATAGGAAATGACAACCAACACTAAACAGATCGCTGGTTTATCATATCCTCCATCGTGGCAAGTCCGTTCAGCAAACATGATCAGCAACACGTGCTGATAATTGATAGGGGAGAACAACCAGGGCCGTATCTATATCCTCTGGTAGATTCCAGCTGGCCAGGTCACCCAAAAATGTCATTCGCGACTTTCAAGTTCCACCCTCTCTCAAGGTCGACTGCAGAGTTTGAACATCCACGGAGTTCCCGGGGGCACAAGTTGCAGCTTCCGAGGAGGAGCGCTTCAAGAACTTGTCAAGAGGCAGCCTGGGAGATTCACCATCCGCGGTTTGCGTTGAGTTTTTGCTCATCGAACAATCGGCCGTTTGCATTGCCAGTCGCTGGTTAGTTGTCGGTAAGTCTTGAGGCCAGTGTAAACTCATGAGTAAAACCATGACTAACCAGTATAAATACTGGTTTTGCCGAATATAAAGGATGCCTTTTTCAAAGGCACTTTCCAATTGGTTGAACGCTGCAGGAACTGTACGTGTCGTGATGACAATGCAATTGTCAAAAGAGGCTTGTTTTGGGACAACTAACATGTACAGTATGGGTATGTGTTGCCGTGCCACGACAATCTGGGTGCGCGAAATGAATGATATGCCCCAATTCATCAAGAACTGTCGGATCATCATTGTAGCGATCAGAGTTGAGCCGAGAAGCCTGTTGATTTTGGCTCAGGTTGCCAGAAACCTCAAGCTGGCATGAAAAAGACTCCATGTTTTCTTGTAGCCAGCTTTGTCCTGGCCACTGCAAACGACGCCGCAACTTGGGATGGTGAACCATGGGAGGTTACAAACCTGCTACAGACACGTCTGCAAATTGGAACACCTGCTGAGTCGAGATCGGAAGCTTCTCCCATGTTTTTCTTGCACATTCCCAAGTGCGGCAGCAGCTTTCTCAATACAATTCTTCACATGCCTGGCACTTGTCCTGGCCTAGGAACCCTGAGTATTGACGATGAATCTTTTGGCACATGCTTCCTCAGGGGGTTTGGATCAAAATGCCCTGATTTGTGCGACGAATCACTGTATTCGTGCGCTATGCCACCAAAAGCCCATCTGAACTTGACAGATGAACGGTACGAAAAGCAGAAGGGTCACATTGTGGGACTCTTTCGACAACCAGAGCAGCGTTTTATGTCCCAATATCATGACACAGAAAGATTTGTTCTTCACGATTCCAGCGGGGCATGCCATCATGACTTGAAGGTGCGACTTGAACCCATCGAGGAATACATTAAGGCTTGGGGAGGCTGGGCGACAGGGCAGCTTACTGACAAGCTTGGCAACGTCACATTGGCCGATGTGCCACTGGCTCTGAAACGCTTGCAGGAAGGCTTCGCATTTGTGGGTCTGACTGAAGAGTGGGAGTTGTCAGTGTGCCTCTTCCATGCCAAATTTGGAGGGCCGTGTCAGGCCATTGAATTTGTGAATACGAGGCCAACACAGCGGCCTAACAACAGCAAAAGCTACGATACCTCAATACTGAATGGTTGGGTTGATGAAATTGATGCTCCAGTCTATGCAGAGGCAAAACGCTTGTTCCATGATGATTTGGCGAGGTACGGCGTTTCGCATGAAACTTGCCAGGCATGTTTTCTTGAAGCCAATGTAGCATGACTCTTTCTTTAGATTCAACAAGCTGCGCGAAAAGAAGTTTGGCTGCCACAGCAGGGCCATGTGAGTTGCCGTGGCAGCTCGTGCAGGCTGTCCAAATCGTTATGTCAACGGACTCAAACTTGTCATCCCCAGATTTTGCTATTGCTGGTGAGGACCAACGGCTGAGCGTCTTCCAAACTCCACGTACTGGTTACTGATACATAATTTATGAATACTCGCATGCATTTCCAGATTAAACAAAAATTAGAGAGAAGATCTCATTTAAAACAGTGCTTTGCCTGATTCCGCTGCCGCTGGGTCTTCACTTTGTCGTTGTCGTCGTCGTCGTCTTCTTCGTTGTTGTTGTTGTTGTTGTTGTTGATCATAGAGTTTCTATGCTGCCATCCACCTTTGGAAGTCTCGCGTCCTTTTCTTGCCTTCTCCAGGCGTCAACACGGCCTTCGTGAGGCGCCTCGCCAGACTTGCCTCGACCCTGTTTGCAAAGAAAACCACCGTGGAGGCGGGTCCTGAGCAAACAGGTTTCTTGTGAACCATTATTTGTTGAATGAAAAGCTACTGAAATCATGTCATGAGTTTTTAACCTTCAAGTTTCTGCCTTGAATTTCATTGTTTCGTGCCATGTCTCATTGTTTGGGCCTGATTTCTGTCTGAGGCAGATCCATGGAACTGCTGGCGGCTGCCATCAATGTCACCTCAGGCGTAGCGCTGTCACAGGTGTTGCATTTCTGCATGCCCTTGGAGGGCAAAGGTGGCATAAAAGATCCCAGTTTCCCTCGGGTTCCTGGGTGTTGTACCATTGAAAGTAGCAGGAGCCCCTTAAACAGCTTTGGCAACCTTTCTTGTTAGGATCTTCAGTGTCAAGGAAGTGGACATGGCAGTGGGTCAAAATCCTGTACTCCTAGTTCCCATCATTTACCATTGCTTTCCCTATAGTGTTGCTTAATATTATTGATGGTTAATATTGACCCATAGCAATATTACCTTTGGGTTCAGGGACCTGGCTATGTACCTTTGAATTCTGCATGAGCCGCGCTGCTTCTCTCCAGGTTCCAAGCTCAGCGCTCGGCGCACCAAGCACTTCAGCCAGTGGTGAACCACTCACCGCCGCGAGGAAAAAGTGAAGAAGTTCAGTCCAGTTAAGCCTGAGTCGCGCTTAAGGTGCTTACTTAAGCTGTGGCAATTGGTTTTACCAATTATTTCTGAATCTGGCTACCGTGTTCGTTTACGACAGGAGTGTATGGGTAGAACTGAGGGTGTTCTGCCATCACTCATTTTCTTGACTTGTCAAGTTTCAGCGGAGGAGTTGAGGTTCAGTAACATGTTTTCCAAACTTTGCATGCCACGTGAACAATAGCACTCGGCTGAGACCGAAAGTCCTCAGAACTGACAAATCTTGACAAAGTGCCTTTCAGAGCCACCCTGCTGTAGCTTTGTCAGCCATCATTAACATCTATTAAGCATTACTAGCTACAGCTTGTCTCTGCTGTAGAGCCATTTTGTCTCTGTTGTTGGCTCACTTGGCTTCGGTCACTTAGCTCCCCAAATTGCCACCTGGCTCATTGCACCCGGGGCGGAAGCGCGGAAGCGAAAATGTCTCCTTGCGACGAGTATCCACGAGTCCTCGAGGCTGTCCTGGACGATTCGGATGTCGAGTACTTGAAAACCCTTTTCAAGGACACTGAAGAGTTGAGGAATGTTGAATTGATGGTTAATGAATGGTGGAGAAGAGTTGTCTAATGTTGAATTGATGCTTGCATGGTTGAACGGTGAAGATTTTGATGATTACATGATGGGTCAAGTGCTAGTTTTGGACGGATGTGGTTGGATCTGGGACCGTCCTCAGTGTCGAACTCAAAGGAATCTCGTCATATCATCTCACATCACTGTTGGCTCCCTGGGGATGTTCAAAAATTCCACTTTCTCACCATCCAAACTCTTGTTCCATCCACAATCAGCCATGTGAATTGTCGACTTTGAATTTTTGAACAAGATTGGGACTTCAAATGTTTCAAAAAGCCTGGAAAGCCTGGCGATGACATGCCTCATGCAGTCGGCAATCAGCCACATCACACAGCTCCTGCCTGGCAGCTGTTGTGCACCACACCCGAACACGGCCTGTCAGGAGCTCGCAGAGGAGACTTGGGAAACTCGAGAGAAAGCTGCCCAAAACAAAGGTCAAACGTCGCCTCCGCGGCTCTTGGAGCAACTTGGTGGCTGTTGGAACTCCTCCGATGTCGTGGTCTGTTGGATTGAGATGGATTGAGATCATGATTGGCTCGAACTTTGCACCAAGCAAAGCCCTCCCTTGGACGCAGCACCGCACTTTGAATAATGTTGGATGAAAAGCAAGTCGCGAGACCAAGGATTTTCACCAACTCATTTCCACCTGGGTGACCCATCAAGACCCATGTGCTGCTGATGTTTCGGCCAAGGTATTTCACCATCTTGAAACATCTGCAACTGGAGCCGCCCCATGAGCAGCTTCATGCGTCGCCTGGCGCGGTAGCGTCCCGGGTTACCGCCAGGGTTGGCCCACGGCCTGCGTAAAGGGATGGCCTGCCCCACAATTTATCCCTGGCGTAGGCTTGACCTCAGGGCCACATGTTGCTTTCATGCTCGGTCAATTGGTCAGCATATAGCCATAGCCTGCTTCATTGAACGTCCGGGTGTCAACACACGTGGAGCTGTGCGATGATTACCAACTTGGTGTGACATGGCGTGCTAAGGATCATTCGAAAGTTATACGCAAGAGTCGAAAAGACTTTTGGAAATGGCTTCGTGATCCAGCAAGATTTTTGGTCTTGGCGCAGCCAGGGCCACATCGCAGCTGCGCGCATCCACATGGATGGTGATTTCTGGATGACTAAACAGCACGACGGCTTCAACTTGTCCCTTGACCCCATGTGCCATCATGTGCCCATAGGTGCCCCCATGTGCCCATAGGTGCCCCCATGTGTATGCTTTATATGGTGAATTCTCGGAATAGGGAACCTCAAAAATGCTTGGTCTGTTACCATCATATCCATATCATGGTCATTGGAGATTTCTTCAGGGACCAACCTAGGAAAAGTAGCTGGAGATTTCAGAAAGTTTCCGAGCGCAGACCTTAATGTTGGGGTAGAGCAATGGGGATACTGCTTCTAAACTGGTCCCATCCCAAGATATACCAGTGACCACCGAACTTGCGGTGTGGAGTTCCAGCTCCGCAAAAACTCTGCTCCTGTGATGAATGAAATTACACAAAATTGTTTCTGTTTACATGCTCTTCAAGTTGCCAATGCCAGAGGACAAACCATGTTATCAGTAGGTAAGAGTTTCAAAGTGAGAGAATACTCTCGTAACACCATTGGGTTGCTGTAGTTGATGCTTGGAATGAGGCTATTCACAAGGCGGTTGGGTCCTTTTCGAACACATGCGTGACCCATGTGGGTGCGATGATTAGTAAAGTTGATGCATGTCAGTGTGTGAGGATGTATCTGGGATGGAGGTAACGTTCGCAACGCAATGCTTTGATTGCACACTTAGTGCGCAACTGGGCGCTTGTCAGTCCTTATGAGCGACGACGCTCGAACAGAGAGTCCCCACCATTTTGCTCGTTCCCATTCACATGGAAACCAGCCCACGGTTTTTTCTACGGTTGTTTTTGTGTGGGTCTTCTGAACTAATCCGTTCGTAGTTCTTCGTGTTTGGTCAGAATCCTGATGGTTTTGTTTTGGTCCCCAATGTTCCACTGGCGTTTCAAGGTTCATGATTATTCTATCATCGACCCAGTCGCAGTGCAGGTGGATCTTGTTGGACCACCACGAGATGGGGCATTCCTTCGACATTTTGACCAAGGATGCGAATCCTGAGCTCTACAAAATCATCAAACTACCGGACCGAGTCACTTCCATCATTCCAAGCAAACTGAGCCAAGTTCCTTCCATCGAAAAACCTCGCTTTCTATTCTTCGAGCCACTAAAATGGTGGCCCGTGCTCTTTGAATTTGAAAGCCCTCTGGCGCGTTTCGCTGCATCATTGATTTCTCGTTATTCCACCAGTTGGCTGCAATGGATTTTGCAGATACACCTAGCCGCACGGGAGCGTTTGCCTCCATTTCTCTTGCAGCCTTTTACTTTGGCTTTCGGCTGGTTGGGGAACCTCACTTTGTTGCCCAGCAACTTGGATGAAGCCAAGGGAACGAGTTTCCAAAATGACAGGTTTTGATGTCAGACGCAGCTCGTCAGGGAGTTACAACTTTGCTTCGCATGTTTTTACTTGGGAGTGATTTGGGTATTACCAGGAAGTAATGGTCCATTCATTACCAGTGAAAGATTACCAAGGCATATATATCGATTCAACTCATGGCTTCAGATTCATCCTAGTAAAAAGCTCACATTGTTGGAACGGCCCCTGAAGATGTTTGGTACACGTGTGGGCTTCAGTCCCTTTTTGTTAAAATAATCCTTTAGCAACCTGGCAATGGAAAGTCATCCATTTATAATCCACTCCAAACAACTACACAGAGGTTTCTCAACATAGGGAAACACAAAAATGGATGGTTCATTACTACGAGTGGTTCATAAACTGGATGATTTGGGGTCCTCTATTTTGACAAGCACCATATGTATGATTCTCCAAGTACGATTCTCCATTGCCTTCTTAATCTACCGGAGTCCATGCCGCAAAATCATCAGCGCCTGGTCCTCCAAGGTTTGCCACTGATCCCCACAAGGCCAGGTGGCCTCCTTCGCGTCTGTTCAATACCAAGTGACAGCAACATCTTAGGAAAGTCAGTGTCCCACTTCATGGTTTGAAGCCAATGTGCCAAATCTTCAACAAAAAATTCTTAACGTTTGGCACCTTGGGGGCCTTCACCTCGGGACGCCTGCAGATTGCTTCACTTTCGCGAACGTGGCAGGTTCAATCTGAAGGTGGGAGATGCCCTGGTCGTTCGGCAAGATGAACTTCATGTCTCTGACCAGGAGCTGGGTAACACACCTTCGCGATATATTTCTCAAGAAGTCAGTGACATGTTTTTCTAAATCATTTTTCGATGATTCAAAA
Source organism: Symbiodinium kawagutii (assembly GCA_009767595.1). NCBI lineage: Eukaryota > Dinophyceae > Suessiales > Symbiodiniaceae > Symbiodinium > Symbiodinium kawagutii. Next base: position 227,717 of record VSDK01026829.1, read on the forward strand.
CATGATTTCCAAGATGGGATGCGGGTTAGCAGAGGTCCGACAAGACTGTTTGAGCATGTAATATATAGTATGTTTCAAAAGCATTTTTTTTGCAAGCTTTTTTTTCATACCCTCTGGTAAACTAGCCTGGCAATGGTAAATCCACCATTGATTGATGGTTTCCCGGAGTTTCACTACAAAATTTGGTGATTTTCCCATGGTTTCCTATGGTTTTCCCATGGTTTTGGATCACTGCTGGGGACCTTTAAGCAAACTGCGCAGTTTGCGCAGGATGCTCTGCGACCTGGTCAGCATCGATTGGCGCTAGGCTTCAAATTCATGCGACAAGCCACGGTCTCTCGGTGCATTAAAGGTGGTTGATTTGGGTGTTTCTCAAAATAGTTACTAACAATTTATAGTAATAAACCAACCATTTTTTGGGCTCCCTATTTTGAGAAACCACCATTTGGTTGATCTTGGTGCACCTTGGTAACATATCTGTTTGATGAATATTCCCAAAAGCATCTTCGATGCGATGGGTTCTCGTTTAGTCTCCT
>VSDK01026830.1:1902-25316 GCA_009767595.1 Symbiodinium kawagutii
ATGATGAGGATGAGGATGAGGATGATGATGGTGATGATGGTGATGATGATGATGATGATGATGATGATGATGATGAATGTGACGAACCCAGACTGCAACAAAAGCTTATCAGCCCCAACGTCATGTTTGGTTGCCAGCCACGGCCATGATCAACCAGCAACAACTCAAGTGAGCGTGGCCCCAGCCGCTGACGCCCCATGGCAGCAGTTTCGCATTGGGCTGGCTGCGCCTCCAACTTGGCGCAGCAGGAGTGGATGGCCGACCTTGCGGCTTTCTGAAAAATAAAGCAGCGACCAACCACCGCAACCAACAACAAGAACAACAACAACAACAACGACAATGTAACAACCGCAGTGACAACAGCAACAACAAACACAACAGCAGCAACAAGAACAACAACAGCAGCAACACCATCACCAGCACCGCCAGCAACAACAACAGCAACAACAACCACAGCAGCAGCAAGAAGAACACAACAAGGACAATGGAGGAACAAGAAGAACGCGACAAGAAAAGAGAAAGAAGACACGAAAAAAGACGCAGGGGAGAAGAAGAAGAGGCAAAGAAGCAGCAAAAAGGAAGGAGGAAGGGCAGCAGGAGGATGGAAGAGGCATCAAGACAACAACAACTGGCTAGTCGCCTCTTGAACGCTGCTGTGAACCCACGCCTTTGGCTTTTCATGGTTGGACGCTGCTCGTCATAGTTCTAGATTTGAATTCGCCCAGGTTTTGTCAAGCAAACAGAAAAAGACCAGGTAGCCAACTATATCCAAACAAGACAATAACTCTACGCAAGCCAAATGCACCCCGTCGGTCTCTTGCAACTGAGGCTCCCAGGCCGCCTGGTTTGGCCTCCTGTCCTTGCTCGCCTGCTCACACCTTTTTCGCCATCTGTCCATCTGAATTCTTGTCTCCTTGCTCACCTTCTTGGTCAGTTCTGAGTAGTCTTTCAGCCTGGTAGCGCCAAGGCCCAGCACCACAACTAGAACCAAGTGAAGTTGAATATATTTGTGTTCTCCGTCCATGCCCACCACTGTTTACGAGTACTGGCCTCGTGCTGCGACCACGGCTTGCCTGCCATAACAGGTCCCAGGCGGTTCCCACCGCTTTCGTGAGCCTCTAGAGGCCAGGTCTCAACAGGGCTATCCCCGAAGAGCAGGACCCATGGCGCCCTCGCGACCTGGTGCCATCACAGCAGCAGTCACCTATGCGGTGTGTCTGTGAATATGCATTGCCAAGGTTGAGGTTTTTGTTTTCCTCCATCCCAACTATTTCAAGCATTGCTCACCTGAAAAATCCATAGCTGGCAAACATGATGTGGCATTACCGAGGCCTGCGCCAAGCAATAGCTTGTCTCTCACCTCTCACGCCCACCCATCGCTTCAGGTCAGGACCTTGCATCTTCGCCGTCCTGCAAAGCTGCAAGGCTGCCTTGCCAGCGACCCACCCGAAGGCGCGAATGGGCATGAAATTCCAAGCCCCCAAGCCCGATTCTCATCACAAACATCATCATCAGCATCAGCACCACCAGCGCCATCACCATCACCATCACCATCACCATCACCATCACCACCACCACCACCATCATCATCATCATCATCATCATCATCATCATCATCATCATCAAGCAGCAAGTGCCCTGGTACCCTGCAGCTCTCGCAGCGCCTGGTCCACAGCTCCAAAGCCTCTGCGGCCATCAGCTCTAGCCCATCTAGGTCCCATGAGGAATGGCTCCAAGATGCTCCAAGTGTTTCTCTAAAGATTTGTTCGGGTCAAGTTTGACGTGATGGGCCGTGGTTCTGTTTTGGGTGAGAACTATGAAATGCGCCATATGCACGGATATCTACATATAGGAACATGTATACGTAAACCTGATGAACAGCAGCTTTACAGGCCATTGTGCTGAGCCACTTCTCCCCGGCCCCGCCTGGCAGCAGCACAAGGGCAAAAGCCACACCACCGGCTGCAGCCCCAACGCGTCCAAAAGGACCTGGCGCCGTCATGTACCCATCAAACAATATGTCAAGCGATCGGGCAGTTGGGACCGAGTATGTCAAGCGATCGGGCAGTTTGGACCGAGTGGGTTTTATCGCAGGGGCGGCAAATGCAACAAATCTGAAAAACTTGCGCGAAGCAATTTTGGAATTTCTGAGAAAAAGCCGGATCCTTGTGCAACCCAGACGGGCCATGTTTGTATGCGCCCAAACCTATCATCATCAATAATCATCATTGTTGTGGCTTGTCCAGACCTCGCCATGGTGAAGACCTCGCTCCATACCATCAGACAATTTCCGAGTAAAACAATCCGATAGCAATGAAGCCGCATGGCCTCCATTGCTCCCCTCCGAGGCCTCGGGCCTCATCCCCTTCTCCGCCTAGTTCCAAGCACTTCACCCAGTCCTCAGCACCTTGGTGGGGACAAGTTGACATCGATGAATCGAACTAACCCATGACTACCATATGCTACCAAGCAATCTGATGATTCGACCAGGGGCCTCCACCATCTTTAACTGATCATTCTCATTAAGCGTCGTTAGATGGCCAATGTCGTTGACCATTTGTCATCGTCATCATCGTCATCATCGTCATCATCATCATCATCATCACCATCACCATCACCATCACCATCACCATCATCATCATCATCATCATCACCATCATCACCATCACGGTCATCATCATCATCACCATCATCATCATCAACATCATCATCAACAGCATCATCAACATCATCATCATCATCATCATCATCATCATCATCATCATCATCATCATCATCATCATCATCATCATCATCATCATCATCGCCATCATCACCAACATCACCATCATCACCATCATCATCATCAACATCATCATCAACATCATCATCATCATCATCGTCATCATCATCATCATCATCACCATCATCACCAACATCACCATCATCGTCATCATCATCATCACCATCATCACCAACATCACCACCATCATCATCATCATCATCATCATCATCATCATCATCATCATCATCATCATCATCATCATCATCATCATCATCATCATCATCATCATCATCATCAGCAGCAGCAGCAGCAGTAAGCATCATTGACCATCATTGACCATGGCTATGAACCAGCCTTCACCATCACACAGCACGAACTCTGGCTGCACGGCACCATTTCGTTGCCGCTCTTTGGCTAAGGCAAAGCTATGAGGCTGGTCACCTCCCGTTCCTAGCTGCTCCCTGCATGAGTTGCTGACGACAATGAAGCATGGTGGCTATAAATGATGGTAAATGATTTAAATGATCAACGAAAATTTAATGATCAATGATAATAGTGAATGATAATTGATAATGGTCAATTTCAATGACCATGGCCTAAGCAATGAATGACACTTAAGGGGTGGTTCAATGATCGTTCACAGGATTCATAGGCTGGCTGTTGATGGCTTTAGTGCTTGGTGATGCTACGAGCAATGTTTAGGAACCGGCATTCTTTATCGGTTGAACCACGCCCATTAAAAATATGCTTGTCAACCAACCATTTGTTAGCAATTACTAGTGAAAATAAAATATGTTTGAAATCAGCAACCAGTTATGATCATCGAAATGGTTCTTGTGAATCGTCTGATTGATATAGACAGTTCAGATGGTCACTGGTGATGAACGTTGGTAATTCACATTGGCGAATCGCCATTCCCCTTTGTCAATCTAAGAGAGCTGGCTGAAAATCCACCTGTGGTTCGCTACAAGAACTGGGCAACGGCCAGCAATCAGCCGGAAGCATAGCTGGGGAGCACCAGTCACATGCCCTAGGCTTCCAGTTTCAGCACTGTTCCTGGTTGCAAGAAACCCTTTGCTCATCCCTGTTGGCGACATCAATTTTGCCCACAAAAATGAGTGTTTCTCCAGCACCAAGCGTCTGGAAGCAGGGCAAACTAAGTTGAGCTAAGCTAATGTCCACTGGGCGACCAGTTCCAACTTGAGATGATGCCCACCTCAAGGGTGAAGTCATCCAACAAGTTGAACTGGCGGCCCAGGGGGGGCTGGGCCCCCCCGATCAAGGTCACTCACAAAGCGGTGCAGCCGCTGACGAAATGGTAGGGAATGACGCCGTCAGCCTGGAACTGGCAGCGCCCAAGGGTGTCGCTATTGGTCCTCTTAAGCGGCCGCTCTGCCGAAGTGATCAGAGAGTTTTTCCCACGCAAAATGATGTGGTGAATTTCCGTATCTATGATTTTCATCTATTTTCGGGATGATCCCTAGTGAACATGTGATGATTCTTTTGGGGATGGCTTTTCTTGGGCTAACTTCATTGATGGAGGCTAAAACTGTCACGATTTCTGATTCGTTACTAACCATCACTGGATGATAATATGGATGGTTGATCATATTTCTCATGATTAACCATGAATTATCCCTTGATTAGCCACCATGATCAACCCTTACCCTTCCTATCAACCACTACTGTACTGGCCATGAATCAGAAATTGTCCACACACCTGCGCTATGTCACAGCTTTCCAGGGGCCCCAGACCGACGATATTGCTTTGTCCATTAATGGTGTTAACCCACCGAACTATTATTTTTCCGCTTCGGAATGACCATAATAGCTGGGTCTGCGGTATGATTCATTTCTCATGATCACCACGTCTTCGATGACGATTTGCCTGTTCTGTTAGTTCTCACCGTGATTCTTGGCTGGACTGTTATGGACTGTTGCACTAACGAATCACCCAATGAGTCAATAACAATTCAAAGTCACGATGAACAACGGTTGAACATGCTCAACAATAGTTGATTACAGAGCACATTGAACAAAAAAATCAACAATATCAATCATATTCTAGCCAGTGGTTCAAATTAGTCATGATTGGTGCATCCAACCATCAGAGTTGGCGATATCATTACTTGTCCCAATGCCAACCACATCAACCACTGTTGACAGCACAAAATCTTACAGCTTTGTACCAACTGATTGTGGGGTAAACCGGGTACACCGTTGTCAACCAGGGTTGGCGGTGAACCATCTCTCAAATAAGCATCCACACTACGTGCAAACCGTTCTTGACTAGTAACCACTGCTGATTCCCTTCGGTTTTACAATCTGACCATGCATAGGCGGAATGCCCTTCTATAACGGATATAAACCACTAGAGTCACTATAGTCATTAGGTTATTCCATGTTATTCTCCCATATTCTCCCAGTTTGACCACTAATAAAGGTATCCCAATATTTCCATTATTTTTCCTAGCTATATACCATGTCATTCTCCTGGTACCAATTCACATCAGTTCATATCCCATATACATGGCATCGGCAGCACCTGCTTGGCCCGCCTCTCCGGAGGGAGATGGCAAGGTTTCCCAGCCTTGGCGTGGCGCTGGGAACCGCTTGGAATCACCAAGAGTTTCGCATGGATCGCATTGGTTCATTAAAACAATGGTTGATCCTCTCTGGTAGATCTTAGATCAACCCCCTTACAGTGGTTAAACAATGGCCATTGGTTCAAGAAACCTTCATCATGCTGCGATTGTTCAACAGTTCGCTGGCTGGATAATCCGCCTCAATCAGAGATTGGTGCTTTCCCAGAGTATAAACTATGAAGATTTTCTAGGCAGCGAGCTATTCGATTGCCGGAGTGGAATTAATACTGTCGGTATAGCATTACCGTCATAAACTCACTAACGGCAATATCACCATCATAGATGGCCTATCATCGTTCTAGCTACCAGTATGGTCGGCTACGAGTAAATCCATGCATCAACCAAACATTCGCACCATAGCTGGGAGAATAACCATATCATAGTGATTTCTGAAAATGTGGGTACCTCCAAATCATCCTTTCTTGCTGATTTTGAGCAATAAACCATCAATTTTGCCTTTCCCCCATGTTTAGAACCCCCAAATAAGGTGGATTGATATGATTTCCTCATGGTTGGCTATGATCCGCTTGATGTCGGCTACGGCCCTGCTGGTTGGGCAACCATGGCCCTCCCACGGTTCTGCATGGATTTCGCCCTGGATCTCCACCTCCCAAGGCCGGACCCCCCCCATGGCGCCCTGCATCACTCAACTCCTGGGCCCCAGCAGAGCTTGCGAAGGTCCAAACGATACGCGGAGTCTTCGTGCCAACATTCGCGGTTCCAACCACCTGACCACCACCCGTGACCACCAACCACCAGCAGCCATGGCGGGGGGGGGGGCCATGGGGAGCTGCACCTGATGGTTAAAGCTGGGGTTGATGATGGCATTTTGATGGATGCCCATGCACTGGTTGATCAGCGTGCTTTTGGTTTCTGCTGGAAAGTTTTTCATCAGTGGTTAGTTGGTTGTGGCTATTGTTTGTTGATAACGGGTTGGAACAATTATCAATGATGAAAAAGCATGAAAAGGCTGGGTTATAGTTATACTGGTTGATAATCATGGGGCTTGAAAGTGCCATCCTTACCCCCGAACTGTTTCATCTCTATGCGTATACCGAGGTGCATAACCAAATTACATACACCTTTGAAAGGAGCGCCACCTCGCCATTTTGCATGGGATACTGTTAGAGAAATGGCTGGTCAATACTGAATCCCATTCTGAATCAATGGCTCCTTTCCCTGTCAAAGATCAATGTTGGAAAATACATCTTTCATCATGTATCAATTTCACCCCCCCAATCCATTCCTGCGAGTTGCCAAAGCAAACAGATCTGCGGGAGGGGCCAGGTGACCAGGGACGCCAGAGCGTGCCCATTCAAGTTACTGACCCCCTCACCAATATCAATCTCCGAACAACGCTGCCACCAGTTCCCCCGAGAGAATCGTGCCAGTAGCACCGTAGATGTAGAGCCTGCCTCAGCAAAGCACGACCGTAGGCCAAGATTTTGCCAAGATTGACTTCATTGTCACCATTGGACCATTATGATGATCTTGGATCAGTATCATTCCAACAACAAAAAGCTCCAAGTGATCCAACAGGCATTAAAAACTACCAGCGCTAACGTGTCAAAACGTACCATGACTGGTAACTGGCATAGTGCCATAAACCGTCCGTTGTAAATCACTGGGTAAAGTCTGGCTGTACCAAGGATCCAAGTCGGCTGAGTCCCACAGGCTTGTCACACGTCCCTCTTGGTTGATCCACCGAAGCAGCTGTCATCCTGGACCCAAGATGTTCAAGTTCAGTTGCCTAACAGTTGGTTAGGAACACAAGTTGTCCCAAGGTATCCCAAGCATCATTTGACTAATATCTCAACCATCACCGTGCTATGTAGAAAAATCCACCATGAACCGTTGGCGCCAGCTGCAATCAGGCTAATCAACCAGCTGCATCAGCCGTGGCGAATCTGAACCATGGCAAACACCATCAACCAAGCGATCAACCATCGCCAACCATCACTTGACCCATCACTGACTTATCCATCTTTCACCATGACCATCTTTTGTCATCGACGACCATCTTTCACCATCATTTGACCATTGATAAGTCATGATGTACCATGACTTCACCATCATCAACCACTGGTTGAACATTAGTATACCATTCGCTAGGCAAAAGCCACTAGTTCAGCACCAATTGGCGGCTCAGCCACTATGCAACCATTACGGTTTATAGAATCACTCATTCTTGGGTCTGTTCTCAACAACCTGGGTAGAACTATAATTTGTGGCACCATCATTCCCACAAATCACTTGGTGAAGTAGATATAGAAGAATACTACCATCATTCTGGATATCACTTGTTCTCAACAACCTTTGGGAATGATGGATATACAAGAAGCACCATCATTTCCAAAAATGCTTCAATCCAATCCGGGGCTTGCTGGGAACAACAACGTGAATTATTGTGAATTCACCGCCACATAGCCACATAGCAACAATTCAACCAATGAACCACTGCTTTACCATTGCTCAACCATTACGGTTTAACCAACAAAGCCTTAGTCAACCATCAATCACCTAATTTTGCAATCGACTTGGGGGTTCGGGTGAGGGTTAACTACCATTAGTTGAGTGTTAACCACCATGAGTCACCTGGTAGTCAATCATTTCTTAGCCAGGTGACTATAACCAATTGGTGGTACCTGGCAGTCATCGGTGGTAACCACCATTAGTTGTGGGTTACTGTAACCACCATTGGTTCACCACCACCATTCACCCAACGAGGGATCCATCACCACCCGCGCCCAGGCACGATCTACACCGAAGCTGGCCGCGAAACAGCGGCGACGTTTGGGCATGCTGGGGGCCTGCAGCTGCGTCAAAGCTGTTGGTGGATGGATGGTCTATGGTCTAATAGCGGTTCATTGCTTGTTGATTAGCAACTGGTGATGGTTTGTTGATTCATCATAGTCTATGTTCTAATGGTTGTTGATCATGGTTTGTTTGTTGATTGGTTGTTGACGATCAACTCATGGTGCGTTGTTGATGGTTGATCAAGGGTTGAATGGTGGTTAATTGATGCTTACATCATGGTTGACCTATTGTTGATCAATGATTTATAGACGAATAGTTGCTCGATGGTTCAGTTATGCTTGATGGCTAAGTCATAGTTTACCAATGGGCCAACAATGGTGCTGCTTCACCTGAGCTGCAACTAACTGACAAAGAATCTGAAGATCGGTTCGGTTTACACCAAACTATATTTAGATATAATTAGCCAACAGTTTATGATTTGTGTTCTCTGCCGGAGCTTGGGAATTTAGACGGTGCCAAGTCAAATTTCCGCTAATCATTCTCAACCTTCAAACCATCATGAACCCTCATTGACAACCACTAACCACCACCTCTATTCACTATCACTAACCATCATCAACCATCACTGGTTGGTGGTTTCCACCTCTCTAAAAAATACGCGTTAATCAACCATCCCAAGCATTGGGGAAAAGGTGCTTCAACCGGATCATTCACCATCACTTCACCGTGATTAATCATCTTGACTATCCATCATCAACAATTATTTATCATCACTAACCATTGTTTAAAATCATACTAACCATTGCTTAACCATCATCGACCATAATGGCTATGGACCATGATCAACCATGATTAACCATGACTGTCGACTGGCCATTCCTTACCATCATTAACCAATCTCCATCAACCGTTGTTAATCATCACCACTAATCACCATCAACCCATCAACCATCACTCATCATTCGCCAATCAAAGCCATGAGTTACCACGTGCGTGGACCCACCAACAACCGCGCGAAATCCTAGGCGCCAAGCGCGCCTCCTGCCAACGTCCCAGGCGGGGGTCCAGGCGCAGTACGCTGTCCTGTGTGGCTCCCAAACAAATGGTTGATCGATGGTTGAAGTGTGGCTACTAAGTCTTGGTCAAATGACGGCTCAATGATGGTCGATTGATGGGTGAATGATGGTCAAATGATGGGTCAATGATGGTCGATTGATGGGTGAATGATTGTTTAATGATGGCTCAGTCATGGTGAAATGGTGGTTAATTATTGTTCTGTATAGTCTATGAATCATTATCTATAATAATCATCCATATCTTTGAACTTTGGGTTTCGTCGAAAAAAGATGCACTGATGCACCCATATAGCTGGTTCGTTTTCCTATTAATAATGGTTGAAATTGGTTGACTAAGGGGTATCCCCATTTATGGACAAACCCACATAGATCTTCATGAACGGCGTCATGACCATGCCCGAAAAACTAGAAAAACACATTTTTTCTGCGTTTATTTTCACTCGAGCTTCCACCAACGAACCCACAGCTGCTAGTCATGCCATCCTCAACGGAAACACCAAAGAGGTTCAGATTGAGACCACCTCTTGACCATAGTTGCCTACCATGAAATAGGGCTGATGAATCATCTACAGTACAATCCAAATAGAATAGCAATCAAACCATCAACCAACTGAATTGATGATGACAAACCAAATTATATATAGCAATCAAAACACAATCAACCATACCCAAATGCTCCATGTCTGGTATATACGCCGGCATTTGGGTCATTTCACAGGTAAATGTTAGAAATAAAACACCTATGTGGAACATGGTCATTGCACATCTAATACCTAATGTTAGTCAATATCTATGGGTCATTTTATGGTGTATATATAGTATATATAGTTATATATATATGGGTCTTCCTCAAAATAGGGGACCCGAAAAATGGTTGGTTTTGACTCTAAATGGTTCAAAAAAAGGGATGATTTGGGGGTCCCTATGCCTTGAGAAACCAGCATGCATGCCATACATAGAGGATCTGATCAGCCACCACACATTTTCGGAGCCGCCGAGCTACCAACGATGCGGACTCGTCGCAGCCACCACCCAACACCCAAACCTCACCGGTGGCCACGTGCAACCGTTGCTTCGGTGTGGATGGTGAATGGTTGAGGATGGCTAAGCTAACTTATGGTGGATCAATGAGTGGATCATGGTGATGAGTTGATGGTCGATTTATGGTCAAATGATGGTTAAATGATGATTAAGTCATGGTTAAGAAATGGCTCATTGATTGTTAAGTGGTTGAGTCATGGTTAACTTGATGATTCAATGGTTGCTGAGTGATGGCTAAACCTGGTTGGGGTGGTGAACAATTGAAATGTGTGAGGACAAGCGGGTTTCGCTGACTTGATGTTGAACTGATGATGGGAATTCAATATCCTTGATAATGCCCAACAAATGGTTAACGAGCAGTATGGGTTTGTCCAAAGCCATAGTCGTGCACCTTCAAGTCACTGTTGTGGTTTCCCTAGTCGTAATGGCTGTGAACTTGGGTGGTTAGTAGGTGCTACCATGTATATGGACAAACCCATATCAATGGTTGGCAGGTACCACCATTATTGCTCTAGATGGTTGTTGGTATAGCTCGGATTATCATCCCACCGAATATCAACCTCTAGGTACTTAGCTATCATTATGAGAGAAATTTTTACCAAAAGCAATGCATTGATAATAGTGTTACTGCAGATATATTGATGAGAGTAACCATCAATCAGTTGGTTATTATCATGACGGTATTACAATTCGTATTGACCATTGGTGGTAATCAATGTTGCCCAGTGTAAACATTCAAGAGCATTGTTAGTCAATAGCAACCACTGTCGGCCGACCACTACAACCACATAATCAGGAGATAGTGAATCCGTGTGTTTCTAGGTATGTCCAAAATCATGACGGGTTACAGTCTTGCTGAAAATGTAAACTGCTCAGCCATTGTCTCGAAGACATGCATTCTCACTGAACACATAAATTTGAACGATTGCGGTCTCCCATGGTAGCCGTTCTCATCATATGCTTATGAACCATCTTTCAAACCTCGAACCACCTTCGAACCATCGTCTGCACATGAATAAACATCACGCACAAACCACTTTCCAAATCAATTAACCATCAATTAGTCATCACTACACATTTGATTTAGTTAACAATGAACCATCATTAGTCAATTAACCATCAATTAGGTTAACCACGACTCAACCATCATTTACTGTATCGGACCAGCACTTAGAATATTTTTTTTAAATTGCACATATTATTCTAAGTGTGAGAAAATGTATTCTAAGTGGTAGTCACCCTCTGACACATAGAATTTGAATCAACACCAAATTTTACAAAACAATAAAAAATTAATACCCAAAACTATGTAAACGGTCTGTGCCTTGGGGGCAAATGTCGGACTTGCACATAGAATATAGCAACATGAATTTCAAAATGTCAAAAAACCTCGAGTTCTTTGCGTTTTTTTAATGATTTTTGACATCAAAAACGGCCCAACTAGTTGGGGATGAACGTCCGAAAAAAAGCCATAATTTGATGATAACTTCGTCCACTTCCTTGCAGGACGCCACCTTCCCTGGAGTTCGAGCCATTACTGATGACCACTTCTATGTTGAGGATCTTCCTGGTAAGGATCAGAAGTATCAAACTCAAAACATTCTGTAGCTGACCCTGTGCCCCCCTTTGGCTTAGTGATCTCGTGTGCCATTGCCGGGCTCGATGGACATCAAAGCATTGATGTGGCGTCAGGACCTTGGTCAAGAGTTCGTCGGTTATGCCACTGTACACCTGTATGCTGATCATGTTAATTAACCAACTCAAGTTTAGGTGCTACGCGAAGAGCTTCTACATCAAAGCAGCGTGCCAAGAGAATGTGAATGCCTTCAACACACAACATCGATCGTCCTTCAAGGTGTCGCACCGTCTTCATCAGTGAGCATTATTACAGTTAAGTATATGGATGATGCCATGCGCTAGGTCAACAAAAAAGGCGGCCTCACATTGGGTTTTTGCAAATGGCCTTCCATCCCTGAAGCGTCAAACTTCGCTGGAACCCTTGGTGCGTACTCAGGTGGGATGCTGCCAAAGAGTTGGCTGGCTGGTCAGTGGATGCGGACTGATGGCTGGCATCTACTAGTCTCGCTGGGGTTTGTGATCACAAAGTTCCCCTTAGCTTAGTCGACTGGGTCCCCAAATCGAAAATAAACCTCAGCAAAAACGTGGATTAGCATTGGTGTGAATTTGTCCAACTGGGGTACCTCTGCAAACCTAACGTTGCAAAAAAAGACTGCGTATTGTTTACTTCTACGTGATCAAATGATTCAATTTGGTCATGTCATATTTGAAGAAGCACTCAGGGTCAAGTACTAATTGAAACTATCACCGCAATGTTTTTCCCAAGTGCCATCAGTTTTTGGATTTGTGATAAAAATGGTTAGAAAAGAAATGTTGTCCGATCTCGCCCTGACCAAATCCACCGTGCGCGCCTTGATCGCGGTCGGATTCCCCGTTCTGATGTCCAGACCTCAGCAAATCAGCATTCTGATGCATTTGATGCAATTGTGTCATCTAAATCCAAGTGATAATTTTAGATGGCGCAATGCAATCACAAGTCAACCTGTGCTCATCTTAAAAAATGCTCTATACATGCGTGGATCATTAACATGTCAGAAAGCAGGCTGCAAAAAGCTCAGTGAGAAAGAATGCTTTTTTCCCTCGGCATTGGAAAAAAATCATCAAGCTTGGGCTCGAAAATTGTATTGAAAAAATAATGCCTACTTCTTCACCTTCTGCCTTTTCGACGACGAGGGAAGGCTGGGCGGATTAGCTTCAAGATGAGCACGATAGGCCTCCATTCTTTTCTTAAACTCCTCATGGTAGGCGGTAGGCCTTCTGCTGGTTCGTGCTCAGCTTCTCCCATTCAATCTTTGCATGCTGGGTAACCGCCGTTGCGGGCCTACCCTTGAACTTATCCTGGAACTTCTTCCGATTTTCACTAAGATAAATTCCAAAGCCTCCGCCAACGGGCTTCCTGGGCGCCGCATCCGCGGCTGCCTGCTTTGCCTTGGCAGCCTTCTCCCTTCTTACTCGCTGCAGCTCCGTCTTCCTTTTCCGCTTGTCCTCCTGAAGTGATCCGTCAACCGTCGGGCGCAATGCAAATCATCTCGGACCCGATGCACAACATATATATATATATATCTATCTGTGTGTGTGTGTGTGTGTTCCAACGCTCTGTGTGTGTTTTGGATGGGAATAGTGCCCAAAAAAAGATGTTGACAACGCAAAAAAATGTACATTTTTTTTTCAACATCAAAACTTTGTGTAAGAAGATCAAAAAAAATCAAAAACATATTAAAAAGAAACATCAAAAAAGTCGTGTTTTCTCAAAGATTCTTTGCACAAGGATGGCCAAAAAAAGATGTCGACAACGCAAAAAAAAAGGTACATTTTTTTTTCATCAACATCATTTTTTTTAAAGAAGATCAAAAACATATAAACAAATATCAAAAAAATCTAAGTGTGAAAAAGTAACAAAAATCGTCGTACTGTCGAAAGTAAAAAAATTCTATGGTAGAAATTTCTATGGCTTAGAATACTTTTTTTTACTTTTCTTGCGCTTAGAATCTACTTTAAAATGGTAATTTTTTCAAAAAATATATTCTATGTGCTGGTCCGTTACTGTAATCATCACAGAACCATCAGCCTTCCGCAGCACGGCGGCGCATCGCCCTCCTGCGCGGCGTTCGGATCCCAGTGACGCAGCCGTCGGGGCCGAAACAGGCCGCGCAACCGGCCCGAGCCTGGCAGGGCTCGAGTGATCCACCAACCATCAGCAAGCATCACCAAGCATCACCAACCATCACCAAGCATCACCAAGCATCACCAAGATACACCTTCGCATGGCCAATCAAGGGGGGTTATCAACCTGGGGGAACCCTATAGTGATCAACCAAACATCATGCAGATACCTTCGTAGTGGCCCCTCAGCGGGGTACACCATGGCTAGCCACACCAGGCCCTGCTCGCCTGCGAAGGCCGGCTCTGGGCCGAGTGCCAGTTCCTCAAGAGGCCCTCGGAACTGGAGACGTCCAACCACTCAACCGACTCCTGGAGGTACCCAGGGAGAGCTGAACCGTGAGGGGATGGGGATGGTGAAGGGGATGGTGAAATGGGTTAGTAAACGGCTTATGGTGAATGGATGTGAATGGCTTAGTGAATGTTACTGACTGTTAAAAAACATGGGTGAATGGGTTCGTGAATGCTAGTGGCTGCTCAATCATGTTGAAGAATGGCGAACGTGGATGTTACCGGTCAATGATCAACCAACTCAGTCTCAGTCAATGGTTGTTTTACCAGAAAAATGTTGAAAATCGCTGGGTTAATGATGATGCAATGTAACCAATCAAAAAATGCGACCTCGTTTGTTTACAGTCCTGTAGCAAACCCGACTTGTTGGGGCCCAACAGGTTGCGCTTGGTAATGATCACAGGCGAATCGCGAATATGCTCATGGTGAACCGCATACCCATTTATTGGTCATTAGGAATGCTTTTGCTGATACTTAGCCGGTTAGCCATGATTACTTCTGTATAAATGATGCTGTCAGATTGCATGTTCAACTGTCTGTGCATGTCCGTGCAGAGCGAAAAAGTGGGCGACGGCATGCGACGATGAGTGAATAGCAACATCGATTCCTTGCGACCCAAATATGATTGCAGCCCGATGCCTCAAAAATCAAAAGTCAGGAGTATCATGACAATCATCATATCATATTGTCTCAAAGTTGATTTTCCATCCTGAAAGACCGATATCATCGCCGGTAATATCATGTACATCATGGCATCAAAGTTGACTGTCCATATCTATCCAACGTCGCCCTGATAACGGTGCGACCACTAGTCGCCATGGTTCCCAGTTGGTGGGGTCCCCCGTTCCTCGTACATGTCGTTCCCCGCGTAGCCGCTCACCGCAAAGGCATGACCCATGGAGGTAACCTAGGAGGGTCATCAGCGTCCAACCGCCAGCCTCTTCACCCATGGCACAGCAACAATGGTTGGTGAAGAACCTATGGTTGTTGTTATCATGACCTTGAGCATATGGTGCTTATGAACATGGTTGATCAACTCAATGTTATGGACATACGAAGCCTCAATCAGTGGCTGTACCCGCCAATTATGAACCAATCAATAGTGGCGGTTACTAACCACCCGTAAGGCCCTTTACCATGAGCAAAGACCATTGAATTATTGTTGGCTACTCATGGTGAATTTTGGCAGCGTTGGTGACTGGTTGATTCATGGTGGTAGCCATCAGTGGTTATTATATGGATAAGTTGCCTTTTTTGTCAACCATTCCCAATCACCAAATCCGGCAGCCATTAATCAGCATTGACACAATCGGCTTGGTGGATGGCTGATGAACGATTGTGAATCGTTCACAATGATCTGGTTTGTTGATGCCAATTCTTGATGGTCAGTGACCAGTAACTTTTGATTGATGATAGGATTTAAAAACATGCTGGTCGCTGTGTATGGACATCATACTTGACCAATACGCTGTTGGTTGTTCACACACATACATCTTTACATCATGCGCAATCATAACTCATTCTCTTCTTAGTTGTAATCACTCCTGGTTTCTTGTGTTTCATGACTGGCTGTGACCAACCAGATGGCTGATGAACGATTGTGAATCGTTCACAATGATCTGGTTTGTTGATGCCAATTCTTGATGGTCAGTGACCAGTAACTTTTGATTGATGATAGGATTTAAAAACATGCTGGTCGCTGTGTATGGACATCATACTTGACCAATACGCTGTTGGTTGTTCACACACATACATCTTTACATCATGCGCAATCATAACTCATTCTCTTCTTAGTTGTAATCACTCCTGGTTTCTTGTGTTTCATGACTGGCTGTGACCAACCAGTGTCAATCATTCCTTGTACCATAGCTATCAAGGACCGTCGGAACATGTTCTCGGCATCAACCAAGCGCATGCATCAATTGCTTCATTCCAGTTTTAGGGATCGAGATTGAACATCAATAGCCACTCGTAACCAGCATTGCTCATAAAACGCGGTCTAGAATCATTTGTCGAGAAAATCATTGTTTGAAAACAGCTTGAAATAAGCCACTGCGCCTTGCAATTCGTCAACTGGCTATGGATGCAAATATCTCGAGCAGAAAGGCACACACACACACACACGAATCTATATTTTTGAGACACAAATCTCAACCGCCACAAATCTCATCAATAAACAAATACGGCCACGCTGGGACAAGAGTTAAACAAACACTTACCGTATTCATTGCGCTTCAAGAAAAGATATCAGTCTCAAACGTCCATATCAATGAAAGCACAAAAACACCTATCAATTATCAACATAGCAATTGTTTGGTAACAAACAATCAGTGGACAACTTGACATTATCAACTTGACATTAGCAATTAGGAACTAGTCAACTATCAACCATCAATTAGCTAGTCAACCATCAACCATCAACCATAGCTGACAAAAATCACATTGTCAATTATCAACTAGTAATTAGTAACTAGTATAGTTGATTGGCTATACTATCAACTTACCTAATCAACCATCAACAAGGGAACCGCCGCACAGGCACACCACCGCAGCTCGCCAAGTGGCACAAACTCCAGCGGCACAGCGAGGCCTGGGTCCCACCATGGGTCCCACCATGGGTTTTCAGCGGGACAGGCGTCAACCACCAGCTTGGGATATGGGCGTGTCAGGGTGGATCTTTCCTAGGGATCAATCACCACAAGGGATCAATCACCACGTTATACAAGGGATCAATCACCACCTGTTTCTGCTTGGGAGCCACTTTTCCAAGCGATCAATCACCACCTGTCCAACCACCAGCATGGTGGTCAACTGGCTCCTTTACACATCAATTTTGTGGGTGCTGCCATCACCTTTTACGCGAGAAGTGTCTCAGTTGTGCGCGCGGGAAATGACCAGGAAGCATATCCCCTAGCGCTACGACACCCCCTCGGCCATGTGCTGATTGTGTCCATGTCTCTTTCTCTCTTCATCTTTCTGTTTATGCAAACATCTCTGTTTTTAGCTTCAAAAATCCATAAATAGACATGTATATACTTTGTTTTCAACAATTACCAATCTTTTTCCAAACATAGTTTTGGTGTTAACGGTTTATTGTTCTGTTTTTTCTGCGTTCAGAAGGTTGTCAGCACCCCTTTTATGCCCCAGAAATGCTGGACCCGCTTCGCGGGGTTCTTCAACACATCGCTGCTATGGGCATGTGCGGTGACCCGTGCTGCCATTGGGCGTCCGCACTTGGTGAGGCCGGGGCCAGGAAGCCACTGAGGCGGGCGAGAAAGCCACGGCCAGGGAGGCAGGGTCAATGGCAATGCTGAGGGGCATTCGAATGGTGATAGTAGTTTGATATGGTGATTATCAAATTGATATGTCAATATCAATGATATGAATATCAAGATAGTATAGATAGTATCATGATAGTATTGATATGGTGATTATCATGATAGTAGTGACAATGGTAGTGATCTTCAGTATCTAGATCGCTGGCAAAAACAAACATAAGTTTTGGTAGTTTCACCCCCTATGAAACATATGCTTGTCAACCAACCATTTGTTAGTGATTACTAGGGAAAAAAAAGTGTTTGAAACCAACAACCAGTAATGATACAGAAAGGCCTGTTGTGAGCGCGGAAAAGCAAGCTTTTTTTGGATATCAGACCACACAATGCTGTATATGTATTTGTTTTTGCGCTCACAACAGGTTTGTAATCATTGTTGTTTTAGTTATGTACTTAGTATGTGCCTGAAAAAAATAAATGAGCATGTCCCAAAGAAATGAATGACCATGGCTGTCTGCTGTTTGTCCTTTATCTGACATCAAAAAGATGTCTGCTTGACAAGATTGGATTAATCTGGATTAATCCTAGGAACTCTAAACAGTGAACAAAAACCAAAAAAACCAAAAAACCCAAAAAACCCAAAAAACCCAAAAAACCCAAAAAACCAATGATTTGGGGACTACTTAGATATCGGCCCCCTTCAGACTAGTCTGGAAATCTTTGGTTTTTTTGGTTTTTTTGAGTTTTTTGGGTTTTTTGTTTTTTTTGGTTTTTGTTCACTGTTTAGAGTTCCTAGGATTAATCCAGATTAATCCAGTGAGCCCCAAAATGCTCTAAGTACCCTGGGTTCCAGTGCCCCACCCTCACCTGACCCTACATCAAACATATAGGAAGCATCGGTTACGTAGTAAAACCGCATATAATATGAGCTTTAGCTAGGACTATGTTCAGCCATATATCAATGTCAAACCTGTGCTTTTGGAGGCTTTGGTATTTTGGCAGTGGCAACAGTCTTGACCTTGATGGCTTAAATGTATTAAGGTGGCTGCTGATACTGTAGTTACCATGGTTGCTTACAGTTCTTTGGTTACTTATGGTCACTTTAGACTATATATTGTTGTTGTTACCTACTGCTGATTCTTCACCATACTAGTGGCTCATAACCACTCATTTCTATGGTGTTGCCTGATTAGTCCATGGAGCCAATCTGAATTGCGATGATAGCCATCTAGAAACGACATGCTCAGAATATAAATGCAAATATTGGGCAGGGGCCTGTGAGTTCCATGCAAGCCCGAAAAGCTATATTGGTACTCATCACTTCAAATGTTGATGCTTGGGCAATGTCACTGAGTTTTTTGGTCCATATAGAAAGTATGGATAATATCATGGTCATTTGTGGTGATTTGTGGCGATTGGCTGGTGGCAAAGGATTTGATTTAATGGTAGTTCTGGTGGTTGCTGTATTGGCTGTATTGTAGTTACTGCAAAAATGTTTGCATAAGTCCTTTGGGGGTTGTATCTAAAGGATGGAAGACAAGACCCAAGTTACTGAGCTATTGCTCGCTTTAGTGCCATGTATATAACAATAAGATGTTCCACCTCTGTCATTTTTCTAAAATGGAACCCATCTGAAGAGATAATGTCAGCCTAATAGGTTCCAACTCAGCCCAAAGAAATTGAATTGCAACCAGTATTTGCATCCTCGGTGAAGCATCATAATATAGCCACAGGGGATTCACCTTACATGTACATCTCATCCCAATAGAACCCATCCATATACAAAGTAATACAAAGTAGCACAGTAATACAAAATAATACAAAGTAATGCAACATATGACTACAAGTAATATGTAGTGTGCTGCCTAGTGGAAGCTGGCTAGTGCACAGCAATGCTCTCACCATCTCTCACCCCAGCTTACTCAAACAATTTTTGAAACCATTGATGACATTGTTAGCCCAATAAGACTTATCCACATACAAATGTTGTGTAAGGGCTGTAAGGGCCCATGAATTCCATGAACCCAGCAAACTGAGAGGGTGCTAACTTTCACTACCATAACCAAGTCCTCACACCACTTTTCTATTTGGCTAACTTGCCATTACATAATTGTCCAAAATCCCGCGCTCACAACAGGCCCCTCTCTAATGATAGTAGTGATGCTAGTGATGATCGTAGGTGATGCTAGTGATTCAGCCCCGAGGATCACAGTGATAGCAGTGATAGTAATTTGATAGTAGTGATATGTACTCATAGTTATGATAGGAACAAAGGTTGATGATCAGTGGTTGGCAACACTGGTCACGCATCATCTAGTCATGAAAGTAATGATCGTACTTATTGCTAGGATCAATAGTACAGTAACAATTGATTGGTAGTTCAATGAGTGGTGGTTTGCAATCCTGGTTAATTAATGACTATCAGCAATGATAGTAGTGATAGGTGTAAGGATAGTCACAATAGCAGGAATAATGACACACATTGTGATTTTACCATGATTGACCACTCTTGTGAGCTGTTAAATACTAGTATTGATGGTTGATGCCGAACAATGGCAAACACGCAATGGTTGTAACCACTGGGTAATGATGGGCAATAATAGTAATGATGGTTACCAATGCTTACTGACGACCAAGACTGGTTGATTGATAAAGGCTAATGATGGTCCAGAATGACTAGCCGATGATGATTCACAATGGCTAGTGACTGTGAACATTACACCATGCTACACTGTTGGCGATGTCAAATAGTGACCAATAATGACATCCATCAGTGATGATTGACATTGCTTGGTGATGGCGGCCAAACATGGGTGATTCATAATGTCTACCATACAATGGTTGTAGTACTGGTTCATGATGCTTAACAAGGGGTTGCAATGGATTGGGGTAAGTGCTAAATGCTGTCATGGTTTGTAGTGTTCAATAATGCGAACTGAGCTTAAGATTGGCTAACATTGTGCTGACAGTGGTTAAAGCTATGAGCTCGGAACTGTCAATTTATAGAAATAGCAAAAAGCTGAAATAGCAATGGCTTCAACTGTAACCACTACCTGTTCCAGTGACAATTTGGATACGTATCTGTTGCTAGTGCTCCATGAAAATCAAGCAATCAACGCTTGTTCACAATGGACACAGGTCGGAATGTTGGAGCGCAGGGATGCTGCTGTTGTGCCTAGCTTCCAGGGGAGGACTACCGGAGACCATCATTCAACATGAGCCGTCCTTCGTGGATCATAAATCATCAGCGGCAACCATCATCAGCATCATCATCATTATCATCATCATCATCGTCATCATCATCGTCATCGTTATCGTCATCGTCGTCATCATCATCATCATCATCGTCATCGTCATCGTCATCATCATCATCATAATCATCATCATCATCATCATCATCATCATCATCATCATCAATCCACATGAATCATCATTCATCATCTGAATCTTCATGAATCCTTAATCAACAAATGGGATCCTTCCCTGTGTTGGATTTACCCTGCCTGCGAAGCCCCAAGAGGCAACACTTCCACACTGGAAAACGCCTCACGTCAAGGACAGCGTGAAGGGAGCAAACCATACGTGAAACAGGAGGATTTTTCATGGGCATGCAGATGGGTATCAAGGATCATCAGGGTATGGTTTAGCTGGTTCAGCTACCACCCCAAGAAAATGATGATCATCTTTTTTAGCAATTTTTGTGAGGAAAACGGAGGAAAACTACCTGTTGTTTTGGAGGTACATCATCGTAGACATGCTTTTATGGCTCTCTACACCCCGGTCATGTGACACTTGGCTTGGGAGGTACCATGAGTAGACAATGGTCATCCAACCACTTCCAAGAGAAGATTCATGGATTCTCATCACCAGCGACCATTGACCAACGTAGTCATTGCTTGAGGTTCTGACCATAGCGTTCATTGTGATACCATGACCAACCACCTTGCTTCCCAAAATATGTCATATGTATAGCATCGAATATTATCAACCAACTTGATAGCACAACTATTGACAATTAAACACAGTGAAGCATTATCCACGGGCATTGACCAGCTTCTCAATCATCAGCTGTCAGTTTGAAGTAGCAATTTCCTATCAGTACAACGGTCATGGGCAATCTCATCAACATTATTTTCGGCATCAATAAGTATGGACATGTATGGACCATTGTCAACCGCAACCCATTCCTGAGCATTCATGAGCCTTTGCCGATCATTACCACTGTTTTTGACCACATCATTCACCATCCTCTCAACCATGTTGATCATCAACCATCACCATATCATCCCCTAGCTCACCCACTTACAACATCACTACCCACCCTTCACCCATCATGATCCATGCCTATCACCACCTATCCACCCAACATTCCCCAACATTCACCGTTTCGCCTCGGCCGCGGTGAACATGCTGCTGCCTCCGCCCACGGCCAGCACGGCCTGGCGGTGCTCCAAAGCAGAATTTTGTTCCAGTGAATCACCAGGATGCGTATGATTTATTGACTATAACTGATGATTAGTAAGGATGTAGCTGGTGATTCACTGGAGATTTATTTCTGCAGGATTTCACTGGTAAGCAATATGCTTTAGCGTTACAACTGGTGGATATTGGCAGCAACTCACGGATATTGATAGATACAATAGTTGATCTAGAAACTTCTAGGTATATGGTGGTTTCTTCAACTTGGGGACCCCCAAAAAGGCTGATTTCTGAGAAAGGATGATGAATAATATTGGATGATTTGGGGCTACTCCGATTTTCAGAAACCACCTTATGATGTACTGATTATAACTGATGGATAAGCATGGTTATAGCTGGTGGTGATACTTGATGCTTATAGGAATTCAAGGAGAACGCATCAGAAATGGTAGAGTTGGGTGGTTGGTTGCCATATCCCCCTCTCGAATGATAAGCACCAGCAATCCAAAGTTCGGTGACAAAAAACCAGTCCAGCGACTCTTGCCAGGCACTGGGAGGCAGCACATCACCTGCCAACTTGTTAGCGCAATAAAATCCAACGAAAGCAATTTAACCATTGGTTTAGCAATTCAACCATTGGTTTTATTGACTCTGGCCAACCATTGGTTCAGCCACTTGAATATATAAGGCCATCGTTTGTCAAGCTTGGGATAGCCAAGTGCTATCTCGCTGTGGACCAAGTCACCCACAAAATGCGGATCGTTTCCACCGAAAGCCCATGAAATTGCTGACACCCTTGGCTAAGCCAACAACTTTGAATTCCAAGAACCTGGCAATTGATCGCTGGGGTGTTGCAGAAGTTCAGCAGTTGAAGATGTTGACATGGCCAATGCTGTTATATGCTGGGCATATATGGTGGTATATGGTGGTGTATTGAAGCTGGCCATACTACATTGCTTGTCTAGATATACAAGCTACCCAGTTCCGCTGCGGTGCTTCTTTTCCTCTTCACATGATAGAAGTGCGCAACCTGTGTGTCCACAGGATTATGACGTTGGGATAGCCAGACAGGCTAGCCACCTGTCCCTCTGATTCCTCAGAGATGGCCCTACCTGGTAGCTCCAGGTAGGCATCAGGATACCCGACTAGCGTCGGTCCATAGTCCCAAAGGACAGGTGACTGCGTGGGTGCCACACGCAAACCCCGGACAAAGTCCTTCAAGTTTGGGGGTGACCTCACAGAGGGCCGCCAAACAGGGTGGGTTTTTAGGGTGGGACAAAAACCAAAACTAAACCAGCCAGTTTGGATCAAGGTCCCTTGAGCCAAAATTGGCATGTTAAGTTTTGTTATCTAGGAACAAGTAATGATAACTGTTCACCCAAGGCCTGCCAAACCTTAAACAGTGACA
>VSDK01026830.1:35338-54077 GCA_009767595.1 Symbiodinium kawagutii
GCTGGCTTTTTATCCATGCCTCGCCTCGGAAGCAGCCACTAGACCCGGGCATGCCTGGCGGGCAATGACTACTGTCACTGTGATTTGGGACCCAGGTTTGACTCATCAAATCAGAAACATTGAGCTTCGATTGTATAAGTCAGTATTTTGGAAATGTTAAAACTACCGAGTTGTTTCATAGCCCCAACTCAGGAAACAAAAAACACTTTGACAGCTCAAGAGACTAACTTCAAACAAGAATATCATGGCATGTCTGATGGCAATGACTTACAGCCATTATGGGCATCATTGGTTGATCAGGAGCCGCGGCTGCGCCAGGGGTGCCCCATGCTGCGTCCCTAGTTGAAGTGCCAGCTAACAACTGCGAGGGCTCACTGATGGAAAGGCCTAGTCATGTCTAGACAAATGATGCAAGTAAGTGCAAGTACATGCCATAGGGTTGTTTGGAGTGGGTTTGGGTTGGCCCCGAGGTTACGGCAAATGAGGTGGACCATGATGTTTTGTGAGAATACGCTATATTGCACTGCGTCACTTTACATGTACGTATACATGCACTTGCATGCACTGACATAAATACATGATCATACAATATCATACATGTCTGTGTCACCAGCAATTCCATCTGATTTCCTATTGGAATCGATGTCCAGGAATGTTCCCCAACCAAGGTTGATGACATCTCGATGGTAACTTTGCGCACCAGTTTCCACCAAATTCAACCATGGACTTCCACAGGACCCTCACCCAGGCCTAACAATTGGTACATCATGAGGATCGGCATCAAGATCGGCAAGTTCTAAGAGTAGTCCGTGCCATGTGTTGGCTGGTGACCCATTCTTATGATATACTTGGTCTGATGAACTCTGATACTAGTTTAGAGCTGTCCATCCGATCGCAAAATCACATCACCAAATTCCAACCTTCATTTCCCTCACACATAGCCGTTTCATTCACCATTTTTCTGGGCCAGTGAGCCACTTCGGTGAAAAACTATGTGCCATTAAAGTATAAAAATCCTGAGATTCACCAGAGCAAGACTCAGGATGAATAGCTTGCAGTGGTAGCTTGATCTGTGTCAAAATCTGCCAATATCAAGCATGATTAAGCATCCATTGTTCAGCATCATTAAGCACTATTAATTAAGCATCATTACCAAAGTCGCCAAAGAGATGTGGTGGCAGCCACTGTTCAAGTTTTCGACAGCGGTCGGCCCTGGGTTCCCCCCCTCGGCTGGCCCTGGGTCGCTGCAAGGATGGACATGCCTGGTGCCAGGAGCAACAAACTCCACGAAGACACACGAGTAGTGCTACATCCATCTTAGTAAACCCCTAGATTTGATGGTAAATCACAAACTATTCATGGGAAACCAATGGTGGCATATAGATCCAGCATGACCGAACATTAGTTTTTGCATGTTTGATCTGGGCTTCCCACTTGGGTGAATTCCCAGTCTTGGGTTCAACTCCAGTGCAAGCAACTTGCAAGTGGTATCCACAGGCATGATAATAACCCCAATCATGCCATACAAGGATCGTTTTTTGAGTAGAAAACACGTCAATATCGCGCAGTGCATGGTGTGTTAACACACGCGTGTTCTTGCTACTAAGTCAAAATCATAAGGCTCTTCACCCCCGAGTCCTTCCGCGGAAACTTATACTCAAACATGGTTGAATCTTACCAAGGTCATTCTGATTGCATCCTCCTCAGAAACGCGCTATGTGACAATCTTCAGGAAGGTCATTCCAGGCTTCCAAGTAGTTGTGCTAGTTATTGGCTATTGGTCCCAATCATTCATTGTTCACTCTTATGCATCATTCTTTACGACAATGTACGCT
Organism: Symbiodinium kawagutii; assembly: GCA_009767595.1. Lineage (NCBI taxonomy): Eukaryota > Dinophyceae > Suessiales > Symbiodiniaceae > Symbiodinium > Symbiodinium kawagutii. The sequence continues at coordinate 37,174 of VSDK01026830.1, forward strand.
TGTTCAACGTACCAACCATTATCAACGACTGTCAACAGCCTGTTGCTCCTAAATCCCCCTGAATAGCGGTCTGCTGGTCTATTCAGCAACGTTTGTTAATTGATGAATTGAGATTAATTAATCATCAGCTGTTCCAAACTATTTGTTAATTAGTTGGATAATGTTATCAATAAGATTGTTACATTGCTGATTGTAAATTACTCATGGGTTTTCTTTGGATGTATTAATGCGACTGATTGATTGCGCTGGTCAATTGAGCAACCCTTTTCAAACATATTTAGTCAATCATTGCATTCAAAAACAAATCAACATATCATCCACCTGAAGAATTTTCCAAGGGTACCCTCCATGAAGGTCTAATTTCCTGAACATCTGCCCCTAAACAATGCAAATTATTCTCACTACAGTTGGATCCACCAACGGATATACAAGTTGGCGTTGGTTATTTGGATGCTCCTGCTGAATTGATGCTTTATGACAATGTTATCATCCTGCGTGTGCAAATGCCTTGTTGTACCGGCACCACTACTCATTCGTCTCAATGGCAAGTCCGTATTAATAAACCACAGCCAGCCTCTTCATGAATGACTGGCGATTTGACTTCCAATATTTGAGCAGTTAACAGCTGGGTTCCCATTTGCACGCTTCAGGCAGCGATGATTTCAAGTTTCACGGACTCGCAATTCACTTCCGAAATCCTTGCATCTCTGAGTTCCTACGCTCAATAATGGGTTTGATTTTTTTCGGCCAGTGATCACTGGTGGATTTTGTCGGCTTGTCTTACGTCGCTTCTAGAATTCCCACTTCGTGGGAGCAGCTGGATATGTTACTCGTGCCAAAAGCGGGGAAAAACTGCCTTCTTGGAAGGAAAAAAAAACATGCACAAAGAGTGTGACCACAGCCGCATCCTGTACTGGCACACCAGGTGTGAAAGCTGTGCGGCGCAGCCGATGTGGGACAAAGCTACGAGGACCCGTCAATGATATTCACAAATCATGCGTGACCAACTCGGAATCGTGCTCCAAAAGGTACATGTTTTGGGTGGGATCTTTCAAAATAGTCTTGATCAGATCAGACCTCGCAAAGTCGATGGGTCGGAGGCCCCTATTGTTCCGGATCTCAGGGTCTGCCCGTGCACGAAGCAAAAACGTGAGGAGGCCTTCATTTTCCATGAGAACACTCCAGCCCAAAGGCGTGGTGGTGACATTCCCAAGATACCTGAGAGCCGCTGGCAGTTCTACGCCTCGGAGCCAGCAGCATTGGCCATAGGCCCTACACATGAGCTCAATGCTCCGGCACATGCCTTCAGCTTGGCAAACCTGGTTGATGTTAGCACGGCTCTCCAGCAACAGCTGTGCAGTCTTCAAGGTATTCTCGGAATCACCTGGGCAATGTGCAGCACTTGGGTCATCCCAGGATACCACCCGACAGGACATTTAATTTGCTGCAATTATTCCCCATGTATTTTGCCATCAGTTTTAGCTATTCCCAACAAGAAGCATTCCAAATCATCCCGTGATGCGTGTAGCGTCCGGTTTGTTTCACAAATAGCAACCAAGACTTTATAGTAGTGTAGTTTGTTTTGGTCGGGTCGAATGAATTACATGGTCAGTAACACAAACCACGTTAAATGCACGGGTAATTATTCAGGATGTTCATTGTGACAGACACATCATCGCATATATAATTCCTGCAGCACTGGATGTTCATATGAAATCATGTTCAAAACTATTTGGCTGGTGCTCCAGCCGATATCCCACAAGAACATGCTTGTCAAATCAGGGAATTCGTCCCACGATACAAATATCTTCTTGAACCCAGCTCTCTTGCAAGTATCGTGACATCATGTGACATAGCTTTCCCATAGCTGGCCACTGTTGCCCACGAGTCACCTGCATATGCTAAGGTGTGTAAAGGAGATGCGCTTGAAAGACCTGCGCGGCCACCACGCACATCCGCTTTCAGTTCAATGATGCGAGCGACTACTTCGCATGGAGCACCCAAGGACCCAAGGTTATGTATGGGCAAAATCTTGGCGAAATATACTCCACAAAAGTTCACCCCCGCGCCATGCTGAACCAGAAGATCCACAGCACCCACTGACCTGCAATAGCCCAGAGGCGGAATCGCCATGATGCCAGAGCTATTAGGATCGGCCTGGAGGTCCAACAGCGTCTCCAACATGTGCAGATCGTGGCTCTTGAAAACCAAGACCAGGTGCAATGGGGTCAAGCCTGGAGAGTTGAGCACCTCCGGCATCGCTGGCGCATGGCTTTGGGGAGACGCCCTGGCAGCCACGAGGGCTCGAACCAGCCTGCAGTCTCCAGATAGAGCTGCGCAGGCCACGGGGCTGAGGCTGTGGTCCTTTCGCTGCCCTGCAATTGTCGAGAAGTAAAACTCTTGAAGGAAGTCCTCCACACTGCGGCATTTTGGGTCCAAACCAGTCGTCTCTTCAAAGAGTGCCAGGTACAATCTATACGCAGTCTTCCTCCTGCTCTGGCACAATTGGGCTAAATGATCTGTCAGCGCAGTGTTCAAGACGTGGCCGCAGCGGGCCCGGTCCTCCTCGATGGTAAAATCGCCCGTGTGCACCGGGTATCGATGCCACAACGGTGCTGTGTACTGTGCCGAATCTTGACTCCTCACCATCACGATGGGGTGCTCGGACCTTGCCGATACGACATGGCACCACAACTCCATGCGGCACCAACCGCGTTGAAGCCAGCTGTTGAAATTACATTGCAACCCTGTGTCAGAGTGCCTATTGGAGGGCACCAATGCCACGAACACGTCGCAGCGGCCGACGAAGGCAGGGATAGCCTCAATGTATTTCAATTGATTCTCTTCCGAATGGGGGGTCGGACCACCGCCCACCAGCTGAGGAATTGAGAAGTAGTCCAACCAAAGATGTGCCGTCTGAAGCCTTTGGACCTCTACTTCCGGCAGCACTCCACCGTAGAATTCGGAGACGACATCCCATTGGATCTTGAGCTTCCTTGCAATCAGATTACTCAAAAGGCCTCGCTGGAGCAGGTTAGGGGGCCACCTCCCCAAGAACATGTTTCAACAACCGCTGGGCGATGCCAAGGGATACAGGATATTACAGGACTGTGCGGATGGTTTCCCACAGCGAGGTAAGCCCAGCCCACAGGCATGAGCCCTCTGCCCGGGCCTTTCTTAACAATAAGAACAAAAGCCCACCACCACCACAACAACAACAACAACAACGACAACGACAACAACAACAACAACAACAACAACAACAACAACAACAACGACGGCAACGACAACGACAACGACAACAAGAACAACAACAACAAGAACACAAACAAGACAAGAACGACAACTGCAGCGAAGACGACAGCAATGACAACGGCGACGAAAACGATGAGAATGCCGACAGCAACAAGAACGACAATGACGACGACGACGACGACAACAACAACAACAACCACAACCACATCGACTACAACAGCAACAGCAACAGCAACAGCAACCGCAACAACAACAACAACAGCAGCAACAACAACAACAACAACAACAACAACAACAACAACAACAACAACACCACAAACTACAACTACAACTACAACTACAACTACTGCAATAGCAACAGCAACAGCAAAAACAGGAACAAAAAACAAAAACAAGAAGAACAACGACAACGACAACGACAACTGGCGAAGACGACTACAATGACTACCACGACGAAGACGATGAGAATGCCGACAGCAACACGAAGGACAACAACGACGACAACAGCAAGAACAACAACCACAATATACAAGAACCACAACAACAACCACAACAACAACAGCAGCAACAACAATAACAACAACACCAGCAACAAAAACAACGACAACAACAACACCAGCAACAACAACAACAACGACGACGACGACGACGACGACGAGGAGGACGACGGAGGACAAGGACGAGGACGACAATGACGATGACGACTATGATGAGGACAATCACTAATCACAAAACAACCGGCAACTGCAACGACAAGCAAGACAACGCCAGCAACAAGAAAGAATGGCCTGCCTTGAAGCACTTGCAATTTGGCCCCATTGGGATCTGGATGGTTGCGGCCAAACCACTGATGCGACACGAAAATGGTAAACATCGTCCCGACCCATTTCTCCAGCAAACCTTGGGCCCCCAAGATTTGATGGGGTCGGAATTGGGTCATTGCTAGGACATGCTCCACCTTCACCACCCACATGGGGGCACTCTCGGACGGACGGCTCCCGCCATGGCCGTTTTCACTGGGATGCCAGGTGTCAGCGATGCTGCCCCGAACATCAGCTGCAACAGCACCGCCGGTGCTGGAGCAAGAACCCATGGGTCGAACAGTGTGACTAGTAAAACCTTGAGCCCAGTTCGGGCGTGCAAGCTCAACGCAGCCCCGCAAACAACCGTTGATTCGAGGCACCGTTCACAAATTTAGTGTGCAGTACTCACTGGCAAATAACTCTGGAAGTGGAAAATCCAGAAAATCCACCATTTACCGCCGGTTTACCTATTAGAACTGTAGAACTGATGATTTTTAGCCTCCAGGTCAACTTAGCAGGGTGTGGTTGAACTGGGGGCGGTTGATTAATATGGAACTACCATTGGGTATATCATCATCAAAAGCTTTCTTTGATCATTTACTATTTTTGACCATGATACGTTGCAAGCCATGATTGGTAGTGCTAAGCCACTAAGCTTAATGGTCTCTCTTGACCATCATTTCACGAAACCACTGGCGTGGCTCATGCACTTGGTGGCACCATATTCCATCATCGCCATGTCATCAAAAGTACGTCGTAAATTCCAATCCCTTCCCCCCCTCAAAAAAACATCATTGCTTAATATCTGCAACCATTGTTAACCCTGAGGCACTGTCATCATTCTTGGAGGCATCATTCGCCATGGTGAACCATGGCACGTCGCCAGCCTCATCACTGAACCGCCACAGTTGATAAAGCATCATTCACCATGATTTTGGGACAACCATTCAACCATCAATCATCCGCTTGGCGCATCACTGCCACCATATCGAGCACCAGCGAACCATAGCCATTAGTTTGACCATTGTTGAAATCCACATTTCCATTAAGCCATCAAACCATAGCCATACCCATGGTCAAACATCATTAAAACAGCCTAGCAAGCCAAGTTTTTGACCATTCAACCACTCTGGCGCGGCTCACACCAACCCAGGAGCTCGGGTTGCGAGCTCACTGCAAGCGACCCGACCCTCCATTGATTCGAGGGTGACGTCGAGCTGTTCATCGAGCAGCGAACAGCTTTTCATCATTAGCCATCAGAAAGGTGGTTAATGATGGTTACTTGCAACAAATGATAAATGGCCGGGAAACTCATGGTTGATGGGAAATCCAACTTGTAATGCACTCCCTGTAATCTTTTGATGCTTCATCATCCCAGCTCTTGAGCTCAACCATCCATAACTTCCTGATCAATCAATAGTAGCCATTATTAGTCATGACCATGACCAGCAACCTCACCAAATATTCAAAAACTACACAATTGATATCAATTAATCATCTTGTCTCATCTTGTTGTCCATGATCAATCACTTTGATATACTCATCACTGTAGCAACCAGTATCGGCCATCATCGTACCATCATACCGGGCAAATTTTGAGCTATTCACGAAACTGAGGATGGTTTATTCTGAGCCCATTATCAAGGAGTGTTGGCCGGCCGTTATCCTGTCATCGCCGGTTTGTTCATTTTCGGGGAGGTCTTCCCATCTCCACAGAAGATGTTGCACCAACTGAACGACCAACCAACTCAACCAACCCAAGCAACCCAACCAAACAACATTCAACAGGTGTAATTACAACCAACCAAATGTAGGGATACAGTCAACCAGCATGGCCACAATATGCCACAATCATCCCACCACCAAACAAGTTAATTATGTCGAGCAACCAAGGGATGCAAGCCTTTCTTGTGCAGTGGCGACATCACCAGCGGCTGGGTATCCAGCGGACTAGGCATAGGCTGGCTACATGCCTGTCAGTGGCAGTTCCCCCAGTTAACGATTAAGCAGTATTAAGGCAGCCCCATGTGGGTGTTTCTCAAAATGGGGGTACCAGGGTACCCCGAAATCATCCTGTATATAGTGATAATTTCCTGAATCATTTCTAGTGATAAACATCAAGCTTTTTGGGGGTCCCCTATTTTGAGAAACACTAATATAGTTACGAAACGACGCTGCACCCCACTTCACTTCATCAACAACCATTGTTAATTAAAACCAATCATCAATTACCACTACTGTTACTAGTACTAACTAATGGTAACTTTGAGTAAGTATGATTGACCATTGTGAACCGTTATCAACCCAGTCAAGGGTAGCTAATGCTTATTGACTAACTATGAACTATGAAACATAATCATCAATTGGCTTGTTAACCCAGTGAAGGACGTATTAAAACCATCATTGAACCTTCAGTAACCATTACTACTCCACTGAAGTATGTACATCCAACCATCATTCACCACATCTCTCGTCGCGCTGCCATGGCTGCCATGGCTCGCCGAACCGCCACAGGATTCCTCCGGTGCCTGCACCACAGGTTCTCCGGACAGCAGGTCACAAATCGCCTCGCGGCACAAGTGTCCCATATCAGATCGCTTGGACAGCGATGGTTGAATGATTTGGGGGATTATAATCGTTAATAATGGTCAATAGCAGGGGATGGGGTTGGATTATGAAATTATAAGCACTAATAGTGGTTAATAATAGGAGACAATCAAAAACAATAGTGGCTAAACAATGCTATACAACTACTACATGGTGGTTTCTCAGTCGCCAGTTTGGGGACCTCAAAGTTATGGATGGTTTAATACTGTCAATGGTTCATAGTGGAAAATTTTGGGGCTCCCCCATTTTGAGAAACCCAACATTTCGCTGATGATTGAATTGATCAAAGCTGCAGGACTGTTGTAGAACTCTAAGCCTAAGATATTTGTTAGGCAGAAACCGGTAATGTCTCTTCAGGGTTGGTTGGTCATTCACAACGTTTCTATAGTTCTAATTGTGACGTAATTTCAAATTTGACTATGGCCACGAACAACTTCTTTACAGCGTCAGAGTGTCTAAATCAACTGACTAGGTTCCACACTATCAGTCGTGTTGGATAAAGGCTACATAAATCCTTTGCTGCCAAATGCTTGCTAGTCCCCCAGCTGTAGCAGTGAGCTGAACACATCGCCAAATCGCCATCACTCACATCTTTACCCCGCAGTGTCGTGGTTTGTACCGCCATGCTGAACAGCAAATATATCTTGGACAACATTACAACCTCAACACTTTGCACATCATTGTCCTCATCATCGTTATCATCATGCATCAGGATCATCATCCTATTGTCACTGTTCCGTTGCTGTGGCGCTCGTTGTTGCTGCTGCTGCCGCTGCTGTTGTTGTTCGTTTCATCTTCACCATCATTCCTGCAACCATTCTTAACCATTCTATTCCCAATGAATTGTCAAGTAAAACCATGACAATTCACTAATGTTGGTTTCTGATTAGTGTAACCCCCCCTAAAGTAATGAAAATAGATGAAACCAACAGGTAGATACTAATCAGAAACCAACATTTAAAAAAAAACGGCTTGTAATATGCCAATTCCCCAAGCAACTCCGCCACTTCCACGGTGGTTTCATCCCCAGTCGTCTCCCAGCTCCATGCTGGCCGACCTCACAACTGGCCAAGGCCACTTCTTCCGAAAAGTCAAAGCCCCCGGCAACAAGGATCTGGCCTGCCATCGCGAGCATCACGAGTCTCAGTCGCTTCGAAAAGTCGCCAGTGACTGGGGAGATTCTGGATACTTTAGCGCTATAAGCAGTTAAGAAACTGGAGGATTTGGGGAATAGTGGTCGATGTTGGATAGTAACTGGGGGTATCCTATTTTTAGAAAAACCCATCGGGCAACCTGGCTTGCTGGAAAATCCACCATCTATCTTTGCTTTCCCCGGGGTTTTCCGAGAGAAAATGGTGATTTTCCGTTGCCAAGGTAGTTTACCAAAGGGTAGTCATCAGTGTAATCAGGAATCGTCAACCGAGAACTCCTCTAATCATCAACTGATTGCTTTGCAGTCATCAGTGCTGCCAGTCATCCATCTAAGAACTTAAACAGTAACCAATCTCGATCTTTGACTATACCTATCGACAATGGGTCAATGTAATGGTTGTAACTAATACTGTTCGTATTCGTTCATCTCATGTTAGTCAATATTAGTCAATCTAAATCACCATCAATCATGGTCCATCAATATCCATTGTTATCCGTCATTATCAATTGCAACCATTGGCCGTCAATGAAACATTAACCATCACTGTCACTTACTACTAATTATTGCTAACTATCATTGACCATAGTGAGATCATTTTGCCTGTGGTAAAAACAATGGTGGTCATGAAGCCATATGACTATGTAATACTAATGCTTCTAGCCAAATAATCATCACTGACCGCACAAACAACATATCAACCAATTCTAATAATATCTAATGATAGCGATCAATCACTCTACCCTTTACCACTATTCACACTTATTCTTGACCAATATCACTAAGCAATCACCAAGAACGGACAATCATTCACCAGCATGAGCCCTGAAACATTGAGTATCCACTGACTAACCAACCACTGACCACTGAGTAGCCACCATGAACCATTGAGTAAAGAATAACAATGAAATAACCTCGAATCAACCATCAATTAACTAACCATCAAGTCAACATGAATTAATCAACCACTACTCAGCCATAAATTGATCATTACTAAGCTGATTGGTGGTTTCTACCCATCCCCAAGATATGCTGGTCAATCAAAAAAACACCATCCTCAGGAAAAGGTTGTAAACAACAAAAAACATCTTGAACTACAAGCCATTAATTCAACAGTATCAACTGATCAACTAGCCAACATCTTACAGATCCATTGGTTTTGGGGCTTACTGTATTATCTTTTATCTAGCCGACAATGCTTATTCAATTTTAAGAACTTCGCCAAAAGAAAAATTGCAGTTGTTAACTACCACTAATCAGCCTCATTCATCCCATGTTGATGGTTTTCGGCCGTTTCACCGTTTATAACCGTTCATTTTTCCCGATTAGTCACCCTAACAAATTGATCATGGTTATCACCATTGCTTAGTTGAAAAAATGATCCCCTATACATTTAATCATTCATATCCATGCACTATTTTCAATTATCAATTTTCCCCTTTTAATCACCATAATTTGTTAATTACCTCACTCTCTCCCGATCAGTTTATTGGTTTATCTAATCCCTTATCTAACGACTCATAACCATGAATTATTCCCTATTGATCACCATAGTTGGTGGATTTTACCACGGATGTTCCCTATGGATCATTAATTCCTTATTGATTCCCTACCCACTGGCAGCCATAAATGATTCCCTGCAGAATTACCATCCATTATTACTAATTACCACTAGTAACCAACATATGGTAGTTACTCATTGCCAAAATTAGGGCTTTTACTCATCCTATAGTAATAATAATTCTGAGGTGATTCAAGCAACAAACAAGAATGACTATCACCTATCATTGATCATATTAATTCGACTATTGACCTAATACTGACGACTAACAAACAATAAGCATCACAACAATCAACTATCACCATATGATGGTTTCTCAAAATAGGGGACCGCCCCCCAATCATCCAAAATATCAACCATTTTTGGGAACAAACCAACCAGATTCAGGGGAACCACCATTTAAAGAAACCATCAATTATCTCCTAGCAGTTACCATTAACAAACATCAATCATTACTAATAACCATTGTTGTTGGCTACTATCCCCTATCATTGCTGGTTGTTAGTCATGGTCATGATGCTATAACCGTTAATTATTGTTGGTAACCAGCAATGATAGGTGCTGGTTTCCATCAATGACTTAAAAACCAATAAACAATATGGTTGGTTATCAACACTATTATCCCCCAACCAACAATCACCAACAATGATGACCCTGGTTAACCAACAATAAACTATGGTTAAGTATCAACAACTATTACTGTAACAATTGGTTAACTATTAGCCAGCAACTAACAACTATTAGCAACTAACAACATACAATGTAACTAATTGACTATGGTCAACTATTAACAACCGTTAAACATGGTTAAACTATCGTTAACTGGTTAACTATCCGAAGAATGGGCTAACTATTGACAACTGGCTGTGGGTCAGTTCACCCCGTACCCCTGGTTCCCCTGTCATCAAGGCTGTTTTCCCTATGATTTGGTTGGTCATTATAAGCCATAAACTTGTTGGTTAACTGCTTGACCCATAGCCATATATAACTGGTATATCCCCTACTATTGTTGCTTTTTATCCCCTATCATTAACCATTAACCAGCTACTATTAACCATTGGTTAGCCATCTATCAATCACGCTTAGCCCAGGCATCACCAGGCGGTTGCTTCACCTCACCCCGTACCACCTGCATCATCGGCACCTGTTGAAGCCGACGAACCGCCGCTGGAGCACACGCCGGCGGCGCAGCGGCCTCATGCTGAAATGCGCGGCCGGGAGTCTCAGATGGTGTAGACACTGGTTCATGATGCTTGGTTTACGGTTCGTTTATGGTTAGTTGATGGTTGGTTTGTGGTTAGTTGATGGTTCGTTGATGGTTAGTTTGTGGTTAGTTGTGCACTCAAGGTTTTATGATGGCTAAGAAGCTGGTGTATAATAGCCAATGGATGGCCAAGTCATGGTTACTTGATAGCTTATGATAGTGGCTGGATGGTTCACGGTGGTTTCAAGTGCTTGATGGATGATTTAAGATGGTTGGTGGATGGTTGATGATGGTTTTACATGGTTAATTGATGGTTCATTGACGACCCACAAGATCATTGTTTCATAATTTTTGAATCCAGGTGGCTGCTCAAAATTGTTCAATCGCCAAGGGGTGGTTCACAAAGGGTTCATAGTGGCGAATAGGACTTGACGAGTGCTAACAGCAGGGTTGCCAATGATGGTTCTTGATAGTGAATGATATGTAGCAAAAATTGGCGATGGCCAAAAATGGGTGGTCTACAATGGTTGGGTAAAAAGGAATCAATTCGCCAGCCAACTGCGTTGGTATTCAGCAAACCAATTGGACGCAAATAAACAAACAGAAGCCAACACGTACATGCAAAACCAACCAGCTAACGGGGGAAACCATCAGCATGAAACACGGTGGTGATGCCATTGCCAACAGCTGGAACATCATCACCTACCTAACACCAACGGCGCCGAGTACCCACAAAAATCACTTGCAACTGCGATGGAGGGAAATGATGGCCGCCCTGTAACACAACCACCAACCAGGGCAGCCAGCTCTGAGGTTGAAAGTAAAACGTTTGACATATTTTGGTGGGGGTATCAGCCAACCGTCGGTAAGCTCAAGATGGGATTACCCAAAAGACCAAACGGGGATCCCGTGTCGGAAGGAAAACTAAGGCATCGGTCAGCCAACAATCACCAAACATGTGGGCATCCGTGCTAAACAAATTTGGCGCTGATCTTCTCGCCGGCGTTCACCCTGAAATTGACACTCCAATAGACAATAAAAAACGTGAAGACGAAGAATCGCTACATTTGGTTGGGGGGGAACGTGTTAGCAATCACGTTGTTGTTCCTTCTTTTGGCACGTATGCAACAATTCAATCCCCGGTCCATGGATTTTGCATCGCGCCCCCCCCCCCGCGAAGAAAACAAAGGAAACAAAAAAACGTAAAGAAGGTGCACCCTAAATGTTTGAACTACGCATGAGCGTATTGGAACCAATGTGTCTGCGTAAATCTTGATATATAACAACTTAAATAGAGATGTGAATGCATGTGTATTTGACAGGCATGCTCTTTATCTTCAAACGCTTTGGCCCATGTAAGCGAGGAACTGCGCGTGCCCAAAGCAAACCGACGCACCAACTCACCAACATGAAAGTGGTTTGTTCTGGCAGGTCGGTTCCCCGTGTGCTGCCCAACGTTGGAAGAAGCCATAGCCATAGAAAGTCATGTTCACTCGCGTGACTTGCGGCAAACTTGAACAAAGCACCCTCGTCCCGTGGCTGTTTCCAGTGCAGCGCAGCCTTCAACCAATCTAGTGACGCACCCCTGCGGCCCAGTACTGACCGCATCATCTGCAAGATGCAACCGAACTCGGTACCTGGTACCTGCCAAAAATAACTTTGGATTATCGTCCTGTTCGGAAGGCCCGGCCTGTTCATTTCGGCACCTGCCAAAACACACGCGGGATCATCGTCCGATCTGGGAAGGATCATCGGATAGACGACGAACGGTCAGCCTGTTGTTGGACAACGTTCGAAGATATTGGATTCTTGGAGTGTTGTCCGTTACAGCACGTGTTTGTCTTAAAGACACCAGCGGTGCCCTTCAGGGATTGCGATGGATTCCGGCTTGTTGGTGAACTTAATCAGGCTAACTACATATAGCAGATATAGCCAGGTCGTTCAACGACTTCCTAAATCAACAGATCCGCCCAGGGGTCACCATTCTGCTAAGTCTGCTTGTCACCACATTCTCAGATCTTCAGAGTTTCACAAGTCAACCACTCCGATGTTACACTCCCGGAAATATCTGGTTGGTGGTTTTAACTCTTTTGAAAAATACTGATTAATCAACCAACCACCTCTCAATACTGGAAAGAAAACAACATGTTTCAAACCCACCAACTAGGCAAGATCAAGCTCACAGTTGAGGTAGTGTTCAAAACCAGGATCAAACATCTGGTTGAAATCATGATTGGCTATCTGCTAGTCCTACTATTGACCAGCTTATTACAACTCTTCAGCGTTAGGAATCTTTGGGTATCCCTGGCGAAACATGGCGTGTCAGTGGCGTGTCTCAGATGCTGTAAGCGGCGGTTTTACCTGTAATTCTTGAACGGAATGGTCGGGTCAGCATCTGGTGTGGTTGATGACGGTCAATGGCGATTCATGAATCATGAATCTGGTGGTTAATGGTGGTTCATGAATCTGGTGATTAATGGCGAATGGTGATTAATCAATGGTGATCAATGTTGATCAATGGTGAATCAACGACGTGGCCAATGGTGATTATTGGTGCTTGTATAATTATGAAAATCTGCTATCAAGACACGAACCAGTTAGAATCCGTTGGTTGATTTTACTTTGGTCATTTATTGACCAATTAATAACCAGAAGTTCATCAGAACAACCGTTTGGTTTGTCCATTTTAGTCCTGCTCTCCATGGCAACCGTTCGTGCTTCATTCTCGCTGCGCTTTTCGTTGCACCCCCTCGGTTTGCCAATTTTGGGTGACCACGATGCACAAATGTCGAAATGAACAACCATATGGCGAGCTGGGTCAATATTAATCAACCAATAAGGGGGGATAATGACCAACAGTAATAGGGAAAACAATGGTTAATGATAGGGAAACCAGGGGTACGGGGTTTTGACCCACTGCCATATGGCGGTCCTTGGTTAACATTTCATTAGCCATAGTGAACAACCACCAATTAACAACCAAGCTTTGGTTGTTCACTATTTTAATTGATGATAATTAATGAACCATTTACTTGTGCACTATTAGCCATCAGTAAACCATCATTAGTTAATCAGCTAATAAGCTATTATGCGCACCCATGGTTCAAACCACTGCAAAATCCCTTCTGTTAGCCAAGTAAAGGAGAAGGGTATCGGCTAGCTGAGGAGTGCACGTACCCAAAAACATCAAAAACCATGACATTTGGGATTGATTGGCAATATCCCCATGGTCGGTACCCAGCTAAATGATGCTGGATTACTAGATTACTATCATCTGATATGAAATGATTCCCAACAATGAGATGCGTTCACCCAAGCCTCACAATTCACCCATCAAGCGCAGCTCTCCTTCAGAACTGCCATCACCACTGCGCTGCGAAGTCACATCTCAGGTCGTCACTCGCTAGTGGCAAGGATCCAAAGGAATGCCAAGAAACCTGGCTCACGGGGATCTGCAGGCGGCTCACTTGAACATGGGCTGCAACGGAAGAGATCACCAGAAATTGCTCGTAACGAGAAACCCTAGGCTTCCAGTTGCCATTCTGGTAGGTGACCAAACCCAAACAACATATTCATAGGCTAATTCGATGAATATGCTTGATTCGTTTGAAACAACCAATGAACAGCAACTGCAGGTCATGCAAAAAGGACTTTTTCACGATCATTTTCCAGATGCAAACGGCGGATCGCAACAGGGATTTTCCCGCGCTGCGCAATGCCAAAGTTGTGCCTGAAGTTGCTTGTTTTCCCCCTACGACGAGAGATAATTCATGGGTGGTTTCACATGTTTCCACATCACAAACGATGATTCATGAGTGGTTCAAGAATTCCCGTCTGATACCATTTGCAAACAACCCCGGCGCAAAAAACTGCCACCATCATGGCAGTGGTTTCTAAGCGCGAGTGTGTCCCGCGTACCGCGCGTGCACGTTCAAAGGGTTTGGACGCGGTGGCTTCTTCTCTCCTCGGTGAAATGGGATGCTCTGAATTGGCCCAACTTCACGGTCACATGGGATGGGTAGCCATGGGTGCCCTGCACCGTGACCATCGGGATGTGAACTACATCTACACCACTTATCTCCATTTGTTGGTTGGTTAAATTGACTCATCCCCACATCTTTTCGAAATGAGTCAGCAACACAAGCTACATTGGGGTGAAACCGTGATCATGATGAAACCGCACATTTTCGAGTAGATGGAGGTGTTCTCTGTTCTTTCATCTTCGGAGGTTAATCGTTTCTTGCCCTGGGAAATCATCGATTTCAATTTTCAATGCTTGACTTTCCAGCTGCTCCTCCATTGTGTACTTCTCCATCGTGCAACTGCTGTTCTCAACCCTGCGGTCCACCCTTGTTCCCTCCGACAAAGTGATGCACCGTCCATGTGAAATCGCTGACCTGTTATGGAACTCTCAACTCGAAAACCACCAAGGTCTTTACCAGCTAAGCACACCACCGGTGTTAGAAGAAACACCAAACACACCCACACATAGCCACAGCAACAATTCCTCTCTTGATCCAGGGGACCGCCTCAAGATGCCTCTCCAAATCACTAAGTGTGTATTAAGCAGCTGTAATCGTGCTGACGATGAGGGTCACCAAGCCATGAAACAGCACAAATGTGTACAGGGCCAAGATCAATGACTTGATGACCATGGTGAATGGATGTCACTAGAGGCAAATGACCATTGTAACAGCAGGGATCATTTATCTATTCCCCCAAAATGTGCCTCCGTCTCGACCTACTATCTTAGTCATACAAATGTAATTATGGTTTAACACGACGAACAAAGGCAGTTCAACCAGCAGTAGCTACGGCACCATCTCGTTTCTAATGATCTCCACGTTGACCGCAGCCCCAAATTTTCAGAAAAAAATGTCACCAAGCATCCAACCGATCAAGCAGCAACCGACTGTGGTCAGACTATTGTTGTTGTATCTTGCTAGCAAATAGTCAGTTCGAAAATTCGAAATGTCTTTATCTAGCATCCCTCACCAGCTTCTCAACATCAACCATTGGAAAATCATTTGCCACTATTAAGCCTTGACGACTGCTATTTCCCCGGCTGTACCGCCATTGTTAGCAAGCACGTTGGCCTTTCTTGGCCATCCTTCTTCAGCTACCATCAGTTAATAATCAAATATTGTCACCTAACCAGCAAATAACTTTTCATTGTCAGTTCACTTAACCAATCAAACAATCAAATAACTCATCATCATCATCATCATCATCATCATCATCATCATCATCATCATCATCATCACTCAGCCATCAAACGACCATCCACCCATCAATTCATCGATTCCCCCTCATGCCATCAGCTCACCATCAATTCGCCATCAAACAAATTACTGCTTGGTGGTTTCAACCCCTCTGAAAAATATGTTTGTCAACAAACCATTTCTTAATAATTTGGTGGGAAAACCACCAGCCAAATGATCAAATAACCACCGTCAGTTCACCGTCAATTCACCATGAATTCCACCATCAATACATTATCAACCATCCATTAACCATCAGTTAATCATCAATTTCACCATCAGTTAATCATCATTTCACCATCAATTCCACCATCAGCTTGGTGGTCAAATAACCACATTCTTAACCACTGGTTGGTGGTTTCAACTCTGAAACCTATGCTTGTCAACCAACCATTTGTTAATCATTACCAGGAAAAACAAAACCATATTTGAAACCACCAGCCAGTAGTTGTTCAACCACTATTGTTGGTTAATATCCTCTGCTATTAGCCATCATTCATGGTTATAACCCCCTATAAATCCATATAACACCACCAACCAGTAGTTGTTCAAGCACTTGATTGTTATCCCCTATCATTAACCATTATTAACCATTATTAATTAATGGTTATAACCACCTCGCAACTTCGCTCCCCTCCTCCTGCGCCCCGTGTGGGCTCCCGCCGAAGGCTCCAGGGGTTCCCCGGGCACCCGCCGGTGCAGCGGCACCCCAGCGCGGAGGTTCAGCTGGGTCCAGAGACCTCCCGGGACCGAGAGCCATGGTCGAGGCATCGATGGTGGCTGGTGATGGGACGACTCGTGGTGAAATGATGGGTCATTCATGGTTAATGGTGGTTAATTTTTTTTTAGTCTAGGGTTTGTTTATTCTTTGTTGATGGTCAATTTGTGATTTATTGATGGTTAACTGATGGTTAACTGACCCCTAATTCATGGTCAGTTGACGTGCGAAATGGATGGTTAATGGTGGTTAATTCATGGTTAATCTATGGTTAATCTACGGTTAATCTATGGTTAATCTACGGTTAATCTATGGTTAATCTATGGTTAATCTATGGTTAATCTA
>VSDK01026830.1:56464-155208 GCA_009767595.1 Symbiodinium kawagutii
GGTTAATCTATGGTTAATCTATGGTTAATAGTGCTTAACTGATGGCTAGCTGACCCCTAATTCATGGTTAATGGTGGTTAATCTATGGTTAATCTATGGTTAATCTATGGTTAATCTATGGTTAATCTAGGGTTAATCTATGGTTAATAGTGCTTAACTGATGGTTAACTGACCCCTAATTCATGGTTAGTGGTGGTTAATTTTTGTTTAGTCTAGGGTTTGTTGATTTTTTGTTGATGGTCAATTGGTGATTTGTTGATCGTTAACTGATGGTTAACTGATCCCTAATTTATGGTCAGTTGATGCTTAATTGATGATTGATTGATGGCTAACTGACCCCTAATTCATGGTCAGTTGACGTCCGAAATGGATGGGATTTCCCACTGCTGGTGGGGATGGGTCACCACCAACGATCGCAAGTCAACCGGATGAAAATCCCAATAGCTCGCCCAGCCGTTCGGGGGGATGCCACGGGGTCTGGGGGGACCGACCCAGAGCCAGCTTCCAGCGGTTCCACCTGCTGCTATCAGGTGCTCTCCCGCCGTTTCGTGGGTGGTTTACTCACACTTGGGATGTTTTGGGTGTTCGACCTCTCAAACAGCCCGTCACAAATCCCAAGAAATACATGGACCTGGACATACTTGGCATCCAAATCCAGAAAATGAAAAATATTCAACCTTAATTAAATAATAAACTGGCATCCAAATCAACCTTAAATACTTGTCACACAACATCTTCCCAGGCACCAAAGCTTGCGAGACCCCTTGACCCTGGCTGCACCTGTGTTCAACAGGTTGTTCACCAGCTCCTCTGGGAGGACCCGATCATCCTTCACAGGAATGATCCGTAGCACGTCCTGCGGCACCGTCGCCGACCCTCAAGCAGCTGTTCACATCGGTTCACCAGCTGGTCATCACTGCATTGCCAGTGATTTCTTGCCGGGGCCAGTGTGTAACACGGAAGGAGCATCAAACATGTTCAACAAAACAAACTCCAAAACATCCGAAATCGGAGGAACTCCTCATGAACAAAGCCATAAACCCAGTGATGAACCATTCAACAAGTTACCTTGGCATGTGAATAGTTCTTTGTGTTGACAACCAATAGTGACCATGTATCACCAATTCAACAACCATAAACCGCAAACCACAATTAATCAACTAAACAATGCTTGCATTGGATTGACTTAATCACCAAAAATCTATGACCGTGTTTCAAAAACATTAACATGTATAGTCAGAAGTAATGATGATGTGTCCAAATATGGTGTACCCCATGGCTGGTTGGTTTCCCTATCAAAGTGACCATGTCTGGGGAAACATCCATGTTTCACCACGCTATGCGAAGTTGGGGGCAAGTCTCCACCTTGGCAGCACCACCAGCTGTTCGCACTGGGCCCCATGAGTCTATTCTTTGTCACACCCAAACAGCCACGCCAAACCCAAACAACATCCACAACACTCACCTACAAGCAACAACCCAACCACCAGCCACCCCTAACCTGCAACCCAAAGACCAGCAACCCCATAGCCCTCAAGGCACAAACCTGTAACAAACCTTGGCCCTCGCCTCCATAAACGCGATCTGTGGATCTGGGTCATCCGATGCATGAGACCACTGCGCACGAAGGCAACTCCGACATTGTCTGCCTAACGCTGCGCCGGTGGCCATGGGGACTCAACGGGTAGCCGCCTTCTAGGGGCTGCTTTAGGGCGGCTAGGAATTGCAGGATGCGCAAGTTGCGCAACGTTAGATCCCCATCTTACTGCAGTTTGTGTCACCCAAATTCTTTTGGCAAGTCAATGGCGAAGTTATTTAAAGAGGCTCGTTGTGGGTGCAATCGAATTCCTAGAAATACCGCCTGTTGCAAAGCATTTTCTGGATGATGATGACGCCATCTGAAACCAGCAACAAAACAGCACATTCTATTGAAAAACATATTTCACTTCGGGTGATCCCCGCAGTAACAATGCACATTTATATAATATATAATCTGACTGTCTATGTGGCATTTTTCCTCATTGCTGGCATTCTCTATGCCGTTGCCGCTACTAGTCTATCTGAAATTTTGCTCATTCTATCTGGCGTTCTATCTGACATTCCCGCTGGCATTCTATCTAACATTCCCAATGGCATTCTATCTGGCATTCTATATCTGACATTCCCGCTGACATTCTACTTTATCTGGCATTCTCACTGGCATTCTATCTAGCATCCTATCTCCCATTTCGGGTCCGGCACAGCCCACTGGCATCTGCCGCTCACTGTTCAGGTCCGGCACGGCCCACTGGCATTTGAAGCTCGCAGAAGAGGGAAGCAGGAGGAGGAAGAGGAGGAGGAGGACTCAACTTAGATAACATCTAACAACCCTCATGATGGTCAATGATGGTTGATGGATGGTTCACCCATGGTTTAGGATGGCTAATTGATGGTTCGTTTTTCACCGATACTTCTGGTTGGACCGTTTACTTTGATTATAAAACCAATTTTTGTGCATGATGCATTCACAGTCTTGGTTATCATTGTGGTGTGTGAATAATTAATCGTGAACGAATGACAGTAAGATGATTTATTCAGGTTGATGCCGATTCATTGTAGGTCATAATTGCTCAGGGGCTGTTGGGCTTCGAAGACGGTGGTTCCGCACCTGCCAGGACCCTTGCCCCCCGCACCTTTGTTTGGTCCACAAAGCTTTTGGTTGCTGTTACCTCGAGCCCGCGAGCGGGCAGAAATGGAGAGTCAAGTTGGTTGGCCGATGCTTTTTGCAATAGTTGGCTATGGAATTACTCACCAACAGCTGGTGGTTTCTCAAGTCATAGGGGTACCCCCAGTTATCACCCATTCATAGTCATAGCAATAAACCAACCATAACTTTGGGGTCCCCTATGTATGTGAGAAACCACCATATGGTGATTTCTCAAGTCATAGGGGTACCCCCAAAAAGGCTGGTTTATTATCATAGCAATAAACCAACCATTTTTTGGGTCCCTTGTTTTGAGAAACCTTCAGCGCAGCAATCGTTGGCGTTCTGGAACGTTGCTGATGTCCCAGCGAGACGCCTCCGCAGCCGCAGGTGTAACACCAGCGCTGCTCATCCTCTTCATCCGTCCCGTCGCCTTGCCGGGGCTGGATGTGGTTGAGGCTACAGGGAACCGGGGGTAACCATGATGGACCATAGCTGATTGACCATGACATGGTGATTGACTATGAGAATCATGGTGATAAACATGATGAACCATGTGGATCAAAGATTTCGTTTACAACTAGCATTAAGCATGATCAACCGTGATATACTGAATCACTGCTAGGATTCACATTTTTTCACCACTAACAAGTGATCTTGCTGGTGAATGATTGTTGAGTCACTGCCATTGATGAAAAAGTAATGATAATGGCAATGACGGCTGATAGATAAACTGCCTAGAAAAAATCATGCTGATCATTGCAAGCCAATAGCCAACTATCGACAATGGGTTGGTAATAATTACAATCTACAATCGCAAGAGCATCCTCCACAAAGATGCTGGTGTATGAGTGAAATGGATGATGTCTACATAGCCATGGGTTCCCCTAGTCCTTCCGAAGTGCTTCCATGTCAAAACCCAGCGTGTTCCCAACGCTTCGAGTCCGAACGAATTCCTGCCTACCAAGCAATGCCCGCAGTAGAGCAGATGCACTCCGGACTTTCGTCCGCGCCACATCTGCAGCGGGATCCAAGGCTGATCCAAGGGGTCTCCATGTGTCTCCCATCCTTCGAGACGGTTGGTGATTCTATTCCCCAATTTTGGCCAGCGGTTTCGGTAGGAATGGTGGACAACTATAATGGAACCGTCATGCTTCACCCATAATACTGCATTCCCTTGATCATGAGACAAGTGCCAAAATGTTTTGGGCAATGGTTATGCAAAGCCAAGGGGATGTCTAAGTGTGCTCAGTCAGTGTCTTGACCATGGTACAAGCGGAATAACAACGGGAAATGCGAATCTACGACCAAACATCAGGAATTCCAACTGTGGAATATGCAGCAAAACTGGCTTCGTCATATGCCAGTTTTTGCCAGGCCAATATCATCCAATATCCATATCACAGGATCTCTTTATACAGCAAGGTTGGGCACTCCTGGTAGCTCTTGGCCTGGCTCGCTCGTATTAAATGGAAGGGGCAGGATAACCCGAACGGCTCCAAGCAGCTCCCTCCCAACCACCAGCCAGTCATTCAAAACAAGCTTGTCCGAAGGTTGAGAGAGCACCAGCAAGTTCCAATTAGAAACAATCATAGTACTCTGAAGATACAGGAACAGATCTAACCTGCGGGTCAGTTGAGTTGCCTAAGAAGCGCGTAAATACATGATGCACGGCGCATGCATATATGCATACCAATGTAATGACACATCGTACGTACATCGGATACATATAAACAATCTACTGTTCATAAGGGTCAATGCATTGGATAAAACCCAATATTGCAAAAACCATCAATGTATCCGCAGGCAACTACATGTAGATTAATTATGTGCGTTCAAGTGTCTGTAAGTGTATGATTCTGCACATCAAAATATAACGCCACCGTGAATTAACAGTTGATCAACAATGGCTTTCTCTTTTTATTGTTTTCCAATCCCTGCCTCGTTTGTTCAACCCCGTGCCCATGCGACTGTGCCGCGCCAAAAAAAAACAACTCATCAGTATCAGTGTGATCCAGTCAAACACGTGCCTTCTTCTTCAGCATATAGTAATTCAACCCGATCACCTCTCACATATTGAATCAAAATAATACCACTCTTCAAACGATTCCGCAAAATTACTCGATCCAGATTAATGCTTACAGTTATCGAGCTACAGGCATAGGTCAAGCATTGCTTTTTGCTTAATCAGCAGTGAGCCGAACACCAGAAAGGAGCTGTGTGGCTTGAAGCTGGCCACTGCTGGCCTGCAAACCATCGGAATTCATGTGGGGCAAAGGAGCTCGTGAGAGTTGGCTTCGCATGTACCTCGAGTGCTGCAAGTGGTCACCCTTGGCCACGATGGGAATCTTAGCTAATCGCGCTTGGTGGACGGTAATGGATGGTTATTGTTGATTATTAGTTGGTTAAGCTGAAATGGTTAAGTAATTCTTGGTACTTGCTGCTGAATAGATGGTCAAGAATCAACTTGTTGGTCATCATTGGTTTGAGCAACTTGGCTACTGGATGGTTCACTGTTGGTGCCATTGCGATTCCTCAAATCATCAGCACTGAGTTGGTGATCACAACAGCACGGGCAGGGACCCCAAGCTGCCGGGTGTAGCAGTTCTTTGTCCAACGAATGGTACCCGTGGCGAACTGTGAACCAGCTACTCTTCGTGATCCCCTGGGAACGGTGATGCTTGGAGCACCGATGCTTGGCAACAGTGAGGCAGAAGTGTCGTTGAAGCAGGCAAGCACAGTCAAAAATCAGGGTGTCAACAACAATACCTACAAAGTGGGCCCCCAACCACTTGTAAGTTGGCTTATAACTAAGCTAACTAGGGTTAACTACCAGACCATTTATAGGGGTTATAACCCAAGTTAGAAGTGGTTGGGGGCCCACTTTGTAGTAACAATACCTATTAACCATATTCACCCTAGTTTTTATGACCACGGTTCTGCAAGTGTGGATGCTGACCCTAGTGATGGACGAATGAGGCATTTTTCCGGCAAACCCGAATCAAACATTTGACGCTGTGGATGGTATACTATCACCTTTTCAAAAAATGGTTATTCCTTCAATAATCTTACCCTCACAAAAACATCCGAAAAGTTCTGGTTGCCAATGATTTTGCGAAACCACCAATGACTTTGAAACAAACCATTCAATGGTACCACAATCATATTTCTTACCTTGGCTGAAACCCACACATGCGAATCGTTGGCAGTCATTTATCATCAACCAACAGAGGCGACCAACAGGATCAACCATCATTTCCCAAGAGCAGCCACCTATCCACCATGCGTCAATCATCGTCCTCACCACCTGTAGCCATATCGACCATCAAGGAACCATAAACATTACCGATCATCTAACCACTGTGGTCCATCGTTGCCAATTGTTTTTCCAGTCTTGTCATATTATTCAACCATCATTCGCCATCACTACTTTGAGATACTTTGAGGATCGTCCGACTTCGTAAGTGGTTGCAATCCCCACCGCCATAGGGCTTGTAACCCATGGTCTTACAGGGTTTTATGATGGTCATGTCCCAGGGAACTAGCCCAGGTACACCTCTGGGATCCATGGTTAGTTGCACCCTAGCCAAGTTCGCAGCAACATCCAGAAGTTACTTACCATGGTACGTCATGGCAAATCGAACCACCGTAACCATGGTAGATCCAACCACTGTCTGCACCCTCTGGTGAACTAACATGGCAAATAGGAAAACCCTGGGAAATCATCCATATATGGTGGATATTCTATTGCCATGTTAGTTCACCAGAGGGTAACGATGGTTGCTAACCACTGTCTGTGGGATCCACCGGCCGTACTGCTGCCAAGCGGCAAATACTTCTGCCACACCCGTGGAGGTACCGTGGAGCACACGGGCCGTACCCGCCAGCCCTCCTGACGGCGTGGAGATGACCAAATCATCAACTAAGCATCATAAACCAGCTCAGTCACCATCATAACCCAGCTTATTGGGCATCATCCAACCCTGAATTTACCAACAACTAAACCATCATTAACCACTTATCAACCATCATCCAACCCTGAAATTACCATCAACTAACCATCATTAGCCATTTCTCAACCAGCATCCAACCCTGAATTTACCATCAACTAACCATCATAAACCAACCATTTTTACACCCTGCAAGAACCAACCACTCAGTCCATGGTTTTCCGCCCGTGCAGTCCCAGGACCTGCAATGTCGCAGCCAGCCGTAGCCGATCGGCACGTCTCTTGTACCTGGTGGCGGCTTGTAAGGGATGACAAGATGGGATGTTAGATGGGTGTTTCTCAAAATGGAGGACCGCCCAAATCATCCATTACTAGTCATTTTTAGCAATAAGCCAACCATTTTTGGGCACCCCTATTTTGAGAAACCACCAAATGATATTCAATGATCATGAAGATGTGAACAAAAACAATGTTTTTCACATGTTAAATCATAATCAATGATCATTGATAATAAAATGGATACTATTGTACATCGAGGCTAAATGAATCATCAATGATTGGTGGATTGATGGCTTAATTCATGGATATTTTCACCATTCGTCGCTCATCAATGGTGGCGATCAACTGCTGAAATGGGAAGCTTGCGGCGTCATCAAATGAGCGCGGGAAACAAGTACTCGTATTGAGACTTTCTGCCTGATGTCCTTCATATTGGTTTCAAACTAACTAAGAATGGGTATAAACACAAATTGATCAAAATTTGATTTCAAAAGATTTGGATTACCAAATATAGCAAATCTCTTTCCAACTAAATATATATATATATATAGCATTTGATTACCATATATGTATCTTACGAATATGTTCTGATTCAACATGATCCGGACATCCACATGCTATCAAATGGTAACATATTTGTAAGATATATTTCGTATAGTTGGAAATCCGAATCATGTTGAATCATGTTGACACTTTCGTTTCAACAGGTGCCTTTAATCAGTTTAGCCCATGTCTGACGGAGTTGGGGGGATGGAGATGGGAAGGTTTCAGTCTGACCGCACGTGTTTGACATACGTCAAACCCAGGAATCCGAAGGATGAAATGGTTTCAAAGATTTTTAACCCAACATGGTAATTTTCCCCAGCCTATTCATCTTTTTTCAAGGCAATTTTTCCCAATTTCATTCTGGATCCATTGGCCCAGCCGATCCCCCGTAGCCGTTGATGTGATTTTTTTCCTGCCTTGAAGGCTTTAATCTGGCATGTCCTGGGCTGCGGCTGGTGATGGAACAGCCACCGCTCTGTCTTGCATAGCTGAAACGTAAAAAGGAAAGTGAAAGTGAAAGTGAAAGTGAAAGTGAAAGTGAAAGGAGGATGATGATGATGATGATGATGATGATGATGATGATGATGATGATGATGATGATGATGATAAACATGATGAAACAAGTGATCATAGCATCGTCCAAGACTACGGGTTCCCCATCCGTCACCCAACCAGCTGCCCATCCCCAGCTGTCACTGCCAAACCCAGCGTCGAAAGAAGGCGCGCACTGCGGTGCTTTTGCTCCAGCGCATCTCGGGCGTCGCCAAAACGTCGTTCACCGCCAGAGCCAGCAAGTTCCTATGGCACCGTGGGGCCCCACGACGCACGAAGGCGGGCGCCAGGCGAGTGCTAAGACGCAACCGTGCCGGCGTTTGTTGCATGTGGGTGATCTGTGGATGGAAAAATGAAACTCAGCTGATCATTCGTACCGAGTGATGGGACGTATACTTTGGCCAATTGATGATTAATGCTGGTATCAATGGGTCATGCTGGACTTGTCAGATTAATGATGGGTAGTGCCAGTCTTATGATATGCTGAAGAGAAATTCAAGTTGGTGTTCCATGATTCGTGCCCCGGCAGACACAACCGTGCTGCTCAGCAGCGTCCCAAGGACGGAACAAATAATGCTTGTTTCAATCGTCAAAATCCAGTGTGGAAGCTTTTTTAAACAGGACAAAAAAACACACGCAAAACGTTAATAAAATCCGTGAGACTGGTGCAGAATGGTGCACATGAATGTTCGCTGTCCCAGCATGAGAGTATTGAAAAATATAGATTGCGCATCCTAAGCTGATGAAAACAGTTCACTGGGAAAAAGAAGTTCGTCCCTTGACTAACTCAGCAGCCTCAATTAGTCTCTTCCCCTGTGATTGAAAGCCCCCGAAATAACAAGAAGCAGGCGCGGAATTCCGGATTTGTGGTTTTTGTTTTTTACAATTGCGTTTTTTTTAACTGTGGCATTTGAAAATCGATAGGAAAACACATTCATTCCAGTGGCGTATAGCGGCGTCTGATGGCAATTAATGCCCAGTAGCGTCAATTGCTTTAAGAAGTAGCGACAAGTGGTAATTAATACCAAGCATTTCGTGGCATTTAGTGTTAAGTAGTGTCTTTGATGCTTTCGTCGCAGCAGTCCAATTATGTTTCCTTCCACCTCCCTGAGTTGCAACAGCCGTGCTTTGCTCCAGACAACCCCAGTGCCAGACAGCTTGATGTTGACCTCCACGACCCTTCTGACAGGCAGGATGAATACAAAATGCCAGTGCTTGGATATCTGAAATGACTGGGTGCGCAGGTTGGAAGCAAGTACTCAATAAATGAATGTGGATCATTTTGAGAAAAACACAATTGTGAAATGATAATGGATAATTATTCTTTTTATGGGATCATTTCATGAAAGCATAAAGCACACGTCATCTTTATCAAAATGTCAACTGGAAATTCACATGCTCCAGCAGGTTTCATACATGATGGGTAGTCCAGGTGCGGAAGTCTATAGTGTGCCCTTGACCAAATCATTGCTTTCGATCAGCGCACAAGTCCTCCCAGTTCAGGTTGGAAATGCAAACAGGATCAATCAGGGATTGAAAAACACCTATATACCTAAATGGTTGATCTGCTTGGTCGTTGCAACCCCTCTGAAAAACATCAGTCAGCCAACCATCCAAGACAGAGGTGGGAAAAGCAATGTTTGAAAAGATCAATTAAATAGTGGTTGATATGTTTGACAGTGGTTAAGGGTAGGTCAATGATTCTCGAGAATGACTGTTACTTGATGAATGAATTAATTGGTCTTGGTGTTTGTCGTGATAGAGGCAGTGATGACGGGTCAATCACGCGGATTTCGCCGGACTGCTTTGTGTTTAGGTCGTGTAATTCATTCTTCCTACTGGGTCAATGCACCGACTTCGTCACTGCTTAATATAGTTAATCATGGATTGGTAGGAATACTCGCGGATTTATATGATTAATCATGGATTAACAGGACCAACCATGGATTAATATGATTAAGCACGGATTTTTATGATTAATTATGGATTAATACGATCGACCGTCTGATATGATTCATCTTGAACTAATAAGAAGAATCATGGATTGATATGGTTCATGATGGATGAATATCATCATGGGTTGAACCAATGGATCGACGTTGACTCATGAGGGTTCGTCATGGTTGATGATAGTTACAGTAACTGGTATGGTTGTGAATGGCAACGATTGACAACGCTGATGGTCCAACGAATGATTCATGAAGGCTTTTCACTGTTTTCACCGTTAACCAACTGCAAGCAACAAGTTGCTTCAGTGTCAACAATGGTTGGATAATGGTTTTTGCTGTTAATCAGTTAACATTGATATGGAACCATGTGGGTGTTTCTCGAAATAGGGGTATCCCCAAATATCCCATACTAGTCATTGTTTATTACTCAACCAATCATTTTTGGGGTCCCCTATTTTAAGAAACCACCATGTGTACTCATGTTGTCCAACCATTGATAATCGTTGATATCTTCCCTCTTTTGGATACCTATAGCTGAATAGTTTCCCCACTAACAATCGCTTTGAACTTTGACGCTTCGTGTCACGATGGCTATGGACAAACCACTTATCGTTGTTGGTTGCCATAGTGCCCCCCGCTACGAACCCTAGTTGAGCATAGAAAATCCCATGGTTTCCCTCTAGCAATCTATAGCATAGCTATATCAACAGCCGCCAACATGGTGGTCACGTGCCGTTCCCCCGTGTTCTTCGCGCCCAGCTGCTTCACACACGCGTTTTGGGAAGGAAATTTCGGACCGTTGGAAGCAGTGAAACTGGTGACCAACTGAACTTGTGACCAACTGAACTATGGTTAATTCAATATGTTTATTTAGTCAAGTTATACAACATAGTTGAGTCACCACTTCACTTAACTTCTGATTGACCAACTATGGTTCATAGTTGAGTCACCAGTGAATTCAATAGCCATGAGCCACACTTAACCATGGTTAATCAACTATGAAGTGGTGACTTAACTACGAACCATAGTCGGTGAATAGCCATGAACCATAGTTGACTTAAGCACTTCATGATATTGAATTAACTGGTGAATCAACTATGGTTAACATGAATTGGTTGAATCAATATAATTCACGGTGAATTCAACGTCAACTGTGATTTCAATAGTGATCATAGTGATCAGCCAGTGCGCCAATTGGTTCAGTCGAGTCATCACAGTGATTAATCAGTGATGCAATGCTAGTCATCAATTCTTATTTGTGTGAACGACTAGCCATCAATTCTCATACAAGTTCTTTATCTATGAGAGTTGTAGCAATGCCAAAACAGGCGGTGCTTTTCATAATCCAGGTATGGATTCTCATAAAGCAGGCATCATGAAAAGGTGGCCACCATGACTACATGCATGTATCCAGGCATATAATAGAAACAAAAAAACATGAATCAACCCAGAGGCAAGTCACCACCAACCCTGATATTCTTGTTCACGTCAGGTATTGGCGTCCAACAAAGGTTCATCCGGAAAAAAAATGGACTCCCCACCTTCCAAGGAGCCAATCAAGAACGTGAGAAGAAATCAATCAACCAACCGGCCAACCAATCACAATCAACATCAGCATCAACAACGACAACAACAACAACAACAACAACAACAACAACAACAACAACCACCACAGCAACAACAGCAAAAACAGGGTTGTTACGCCCAAAAAAAAACTCCGACCTGCCAGCCGCCCCAAGGCTGAAAAGGCACCTGTTCAGGGTGATGACGTTGAAGGGGGACATCAAAATCCTGGGCTTCGGTTCAGAGGACTCTGTGGGATTCAATGAGAAGGATTATGACCAATAAGAATTTCCTAGGGGATATACCGATATACCAAGTATATGGTAGCTTCTCAGTAGCTGGGGGACCCCTAAAATGGATTAAAATGGTTGGTTTACTACTAGAAATGGCTACTAGAAAGGATGATAACTGGGGGTACCGCTACTTTGAGAAACCACCAAGTGGCTGAGAGTAGGAAATAAACAAGCAACAATGATGATTACTGGGTTATCACCTGTTACGAATGTTTACATGAGTCTTTGCCAACCATCCAAAAATGGCGAACCGGTGAACCGGTGAACATCCCAACAGCTGTCTGGGGCAACCTTTTGTTTCAACTCCTTGGTTTCACCACCCATTGAACACGGTGATTTGTTCGGCGTCCTGTCCTTCTGCAGTGATATAGCAGGGAGGACTGGTGAGTCAGGGTTGGTAGAATTTTTCAATCAACAAATGTATACAAATATGTTCAATGTCCACATGTCATTATGATCCCAAGCCTTCATGTGATCCTCCCCCTTCATTTCGCCCAAGCAAGACCAATCAATTCTCAATTTCAGGTGATCTAAAACTGACCGAAACCGACACGAACGGTGTCGGAATCATGTCAAAACCATGGAGATTTGACTAGTTTCAGCGGTCATTGACCAAAGTTGACCAACAGGCAAGTTTCATTTTGCAGACAGTATAATTTCTGACGAATTCCTTTCAGGAGAGACTTGGCAAAGTGAGAAAGAAGGCATTTCAAAGCTAGAAACAAATCACAGAAACTTAGAAAAACGCAGCGCAAGGTTAGAAGAAAGGCGTGCAAAGTTTCAAGGAAGGGCAAGCTTAGAAGCAAGTCTTCGCCAAACAAAAGGGTAGAAGGGGCAGGCTCAGAAAGAAGAGTTGCAAGTAGGTTGGGGCGGAAAAAGAACGCCCCCGACAATTCACACTCAAATGGTGGTGTGTCAAAATAGGGCTACCCCCAGTTCTCATCCAGTTTATCATAGAAATAAACCAGCAATAACCTGACCGGGGTACCCCCAGCTATTGAGGAACACAACCAGTTGTTGTGTTTTTGCTGATGGTTGAGTTGATCAAATGGTTAGGGGTACCCCGGAAACCCACAGGGAACGAGCTGAGTTCTCATCCAACCATCGCCGCGCCAAGTGTGCCATGGATCTGTATGACCAGAGGTCCACCTTCATGGCTTTCTCGGAGCAAGACCTGGGTGGCTCCCGTTGCCAACGCGGGAAACGCGACGTTCGCGTGGCGTTTTCGTTAACGATGCGTCATGGTGACCCTGGTGTAGAATGGTCAGTAGTGCAAAAGAATTGAGGAGTGATATATCATTCAGAGTTGAATCAACATCCGTTATAGTCAATTGATCACATGAGTATTGTTGGTGGCTAGTTATTGGTTATCAATCATGAATTTTGATGGTTAATAACGATTGATGCCAATATTCACAAGAACGCGTCCAGTGGCAAACTTGGTGCGGAAGTTCCCTGGACCATTTTGATCAGAAGCTTCTTCCAGAGCAAAGCTCGTTGCGACTTGGAGGTAACTGTCCACCACAGCAGTGTCATTGGATGCATTGGCACAACATTGTCGATGAGCCCCTGAAGATCTCAGGATAGGAAGCTGGGGCAAGCCGGTGCAAGTGGCGACCTGTAGCGGCTCACTGCGATCAACCCAATGAGCAACGGCATCGGGTTTTTTCTCAAAACAGGGAACTCCCCAGAACTGATGGTTGAGTAATTAATCACTATAAATGGTTCATGGGATGCAACTAAATCAACTGGTTCGTGATTCAACCCCATCCCAACAATATGCTAAAATCATCCAACGGTTGAAAACAACTATTGTTGGAAACGCCAAAAGTCATTCTTGATAGCTTTTCCTACCATATGTCTATCAACCATCAGTAAAATGCATGAACCACCAACTAGTTAAGCCTCAGTCCAATTGATATCATCCATCCCCCACAACAACAGCCCCACCAGTGGTCCCACATGGCGGCGGTTTTTGATCGCAAGTCGCTCCGCCGCGGATACGCTTCACCATGCAAATGTCGTTGGTTTCAGGGTGCACGACCACCCCGATCTGCGATAGAAAGATCCTAGGCTGCCAACGGATAGGAACCCTGAAGGTGAGGAACCACGTAAGTGTGGGTTTTGATGGTGTCTATCAATCCTCTTGAGCGCTAGAAGCCACGATTCAACCACTACTACTTTTGGCAAACCTCATACATCACCACCATAGCTCATGCGTGGGTGTCGAGTCTGAGCGAACTTCAAGCGGAACCGCAAACCATCCACTTGAGTTGGAAGATCGGCACTTAAGGCTGGTGGAAATGATAACCACGGCTGGTTGGCAATCATTGTTTGGTGCTAATAAGCACTCTGAAAAACATTAGTCAACCCACCGACCATCCCAAAATTTTTGGGAAAAAAGAAAATGTTGAAACCACTAGCAAGTAGTTGCTTAACCATGATCGTTGGTGCTGATCTCACAAATATCTAACCACACATCACCACTATAATCGCCCAGGTCGACATGTTCAAAACCCACCAGCCAGGCCCCCATGGCTTACTACCCTCTTTCAGCTGCCCAGCATCTCCGGCATGTTGGAAGCACTTTGCAACAAGTCCAGCCTGGTGCCACCAGTGAGTCCACCAGCCACCAGTCACCCAGAGCCATGGTGTCTGGTTGGTGCTCGCAAGTCAACCAACCATTTGCTAAGAATTACTTGAGAGAATGAACATGTTTAAAAGCACCAGTCAGGTGCTTGCTTCCCTATGGCCAAGTGAACTTGGATTGGTAGATACCATCATTTATGGACAACCCCTAGTTGAGGATTGGGTACCAATCTCAACCAATCCATGGAGGATCATTTTCACCAAATACTGGTGGTACACTTCATCATTTTGACACAGTTTGACTATCTGTCTTTGTCATTATGTTTACACTGTATCCACACATGGGGGTTTCTCAAAATAGGGGACCCAAAAAATGGTTGGTTTATTACTATAAATGGTTACTGTAATATTGGATGATTTGAGGGGTCCCCCATTTTGAGAAACAACCACATCAATAAATCAACTATCAAGTATGACATCTCCACTCAAGCACCCACCAACAACCAATTGAGAGGTCAATCACTTTGACGAGTGGCGGCTCGCTACGCTTAGCGTACCAAGGATGACCAGCTGCTTACACAACTACCTCAAAAATTGGGTTCCTCCATCAGGATTTTCCTATCAAACTGCCGATTTGGTCCCGCTTGGTCAGTCATTCAAACCTTCCGACATCAGGCTATCCCAAGTGTCAACCAGCGACAGAAACATCCCATTGCCAACAAAGGCATGTAGGCTTTCCTGATAGGTATCATCTTGGGGTTGAATCATCAAACCCTCCAGTACTGAAGCACTTTGCGAATTGCAGGGAACGACTATGCGCTAAATAATGCCAATGCCCACTTTGAATCTCTACTCAGCTATAATTTGCAATCCAGGGGTTTATACATCCTAGTGTCACATTGCCCAAAGCTCAAGCAGTGGTTCAGCCATAGCCTCTTGGAAACTAACATCAACCGCGAGAAATGGTGGCTGGAAGGTGCGTGTTTTTGGATGCCCTCTTGGCCCCTGTTAGTTTCGAGAATGGCTACACATCTCCATGATTGACAGCAATCTCCAAAGAGCTATTATCTATAGCAGCTTGTATACTGGCACCAGGTCCAGGCACATTCCCGGAATTGGCAGGTCATGAAACCGAAGCTGTCCTGGTTGGGATTGCTGGTTATCACTAAGTTATCACTAAGTTCTAACTTATTCCTTGGCTTTCCAGGGTGCATGGCTGGAGGATCCATGGTGTGTGGCAGTACCTCGTGGCAGCGACATGGCTGGGCAGCGACATGGCGTCAGGGCTCGATGCAGTGGGTCCCTGGTTGGCACAGCGCTTCCATCCCAGCGACACGAAGACGTTGACGTTGAAATCCAGTTCCATCACAGGTCTCATCCGAGCATCTTTCTTGTCCTCAACGGGTCGCCATGAGGTCGTGCACACAGGGAGAAGGGCTATGGTCCATATTTCATAGTTGATATATATCATATAACATCATAGTGAATGGTTTAAATGGTCGTGATATGTCATGATATCAACATTAATCGTTTAGATGGTATATAGTAAAGGCTATGGCCCATGGCCAATAAGAATGGTCTAGGGATGGCTAAGGATGTTCCACTAGTGGCGAACTGTGATTAACTATGGTGGACAATATTGGTGAAAGAAAAATCCTGGGTTTTGCATGATTTTGCCAAACGGTTTGAAAGTGCTTAGTGACCGTGAATAGTGACCACTCATAATGGTCCATAGTGGCTAATAAATGTTCAATGCTTCTTAATTTCAGTGGTTCAATCGTGCCTCAACATGATTAGAGGTCGATGAATGAAGGCTGATGGAGATCATTGACAATGTGTCAACAACAATACATAACAATTGGTCAATGATGGTCAAGTTGGTAATATGTGTCAAGTTGATGGCCAGTGATTGGTAATTAACGATTGTTGATCAATTCTATGCATATTTTCGTTGACATTCCCAATATCGCAGAGGATTCACTTGATACTCAGATGATACGGACATCAATTTTTGACGATCTGAGTGAAATCACTGAAATCACCAATTTCAAAGCAGGTGCGACAGGGGTAGTGCCAGACTTCCAAAGGGGTGGCTATCACTATAACCATCACTTTGGTGTATCAGTATTAATGATGGTTAATGATGCTTATTGATACCATCTATTGGTTAATGATGCTTATTAATAATGGTATCACTATCACCATCACTACCTTCTTGCAAACAACCAGCAACTAAACCAGTCGGGAGATGCAGCTCTGGACAAGAAATCGTGAACGTTTCCAGTGGTTTATGAACCACCAAAAACTGGTCCAAAATTTGGGATGTTCACCAACCAATTTGTTAGTTGAACAGCATAAATTAAACCATGGTTATAACCAGCAATAAACCATGGTGAACAGCATAAACGGTGGATCAACC
Organism: Symbiodinium kawagutii; assembly: GCA_009767595.1. Taxonomy (NCBI): domain Eukaryota; class Dinophyceae; order Suessiales; family Symbiodiniaceae; genus Symbiodinium; species Symbiodinium kawagutii. Next base: position 73,288 of record VSDK01026830.1, read on the forward strand.
GTTGTAACCGCAATAAACCATGGTGAGATACATTCTCTCGGTGGTTTATGAGCATAGCATCAGCCAGGATTGAGAAATCGTCAGCGGATTTCTCGTGGCATTACCATGGCATCATTAAGACACCATGCTTCACTAGTCGATTCATAGTGCCACTAAATCACCAAATGGTGGCCTCATTAGCATGGCAAGCGGATATCAACTACTTACGACTTTGAAGGGAAGCTTAATATCTGTGAAAACACCAGTTACCATGGTTAAGCTTCACTTGAAAATCAAGCAGTTGACCATGGTAGCTGGAATATGCTGGAACCATGGCATGATTTTACCATCGTTGGCATGGCGTGATTCATCCCTGAATTCACCATGGCGCCCCACTACCTTTGGGTCCGTCCCTGGGTCGTCCTTGAAGGACGTCAGACTGGAACGGCCGTAGAGAACCGGAAAGCGGTAGACCTGACACGTTCGCCGTTGAGATTTATGGAGAATAAATGGTGCTTTAGACATGGTGATTCCAAGGTGAAAAATGCTGAGAAAGGTGATTTGAAGGTTAGACATCGTGATTCAATGGTGAACAAGGTGATTTACTGGTTGACCATGGTGATTTCACGGTGAACAAATGTGATTGAATGGTTAAACATGGTGATTGGATGATGCTTGATGATAATTTCATCCTACCCAATGATGGTGTAAACTGGTATATTACTGAGTCATGATGGCAAATGATGATGTATGCTGTTGAACGATGGAATTGTAGTAATAATGATTCATAATGGTATATGTAACAATGATTCATGATGATGGATTCATGGTTATTCATGGTGTAACAATGGTTGAAAATGGCAATGATGGCTAAGAATGAATAAGACTGGAACATATCGAGGGTTTCCTAAAAATGTTAGCTGCTTAATAACGGTTGATAACGGTGGATGAGGGAATTCATGTGTAATAATCGCTGATGATGATGGTGAACTATCATGCTTACGGTTAATCATTGGTTCATGATGGTTGACAACGAAGCATCGTTACCATCTTTGCGACGCTACTCATCACGGTGTATGGCACGTTGTGGTACCACTATTGTTACTCATCAACCCCTCGACCAGCTTAACCGCTTAACCAACCACTATTGTACTAACTAATCAACCACTATTATCACTATTGGTTGATTACTCATCTCTATAAGCTGACTTAATCAAATTGTGAACACATTGCTCAACCACTTAATCAACCCACTATTGCTGCTATGAACCAGCTCAACCAACCCACTATTGCTACTTTTGAACAGCTTCTTCAACCACGATTGTCACTATAAAGCAGCTTAACCAACCAGTTCATCAACACTATAACCACTATCAACCACTATGAACCGCTACTAATCAACCACTATTGTCACTATTAAGCAGCTTGATCAACCAGTAGCATGATTACTAATCAATCACTATGAGCCACTTCACCAACCACTTCACCAGCCACCTGACCAACCACCTAATCAACCACCCAATCAACCACTCCATGAACGCCACATTTTCTGCCCCTCATCTGCGCTGTTCTCGCATCAGCACCTCGGTGGCCTTGATGATCAAACCACAATGGCCCCAGACCTCGCGGCGGCGGTTCAACTAAGCGGCGGAGGTCCCCAACGTGGCTCCAGGGTCGATCAGTGACTAGGGGATAACCGGCACAAATGATGAATAGTGGTTGACCCCTGGTTAATAGTGGCGGTTGTAGTTAACATCATGGTTGTAGTTAATGGGGGTTGTACCTGGTTAACATCATGGTTATAGTTAATAGTTTCTTTTTGCAATGGTGAATAGTGGCTTATAATGCTTGATAATGGTAATCATCGGCAAACAAGGGGGACAATGTCTGATGATGAGTGGTTTAATCCCCATTTAACCATGGTTCCTATAAAATGATTAGTGGTTTAATCCCCACTAGCACCATTATATCCCTTGATGATAACCATGGTAATAGTGGTTTATAATGCTTAATGATCATCATGGTTAGGAATGGTTTGTAATCAATACATGGATGTAATGGTCTTTATCATGGCTCACAATGGTTTATCATGAATGGTCATGCCTAACAATGGTTCAAAATAGAGTAGGGGATAATAGTTTAATCATGGTAAACACTGGTTGGTAATTGAACCATAGAGAATAATACTAGAGGCTAATGATTTTAAAATATCTTTTATACTAATCATGGTTAATCATGGTTTATAGCATTTGCAATATGCTATAGTGGTTAATACCGGGGGATAACCGGCACTAAAGGTGCATTAAAAAACAATATCTGTATGGGCTGAATCGGGATCCCGATAAAATTCATAGACAAACAATCTCTGAACGATATCTTCAAACACATTTAGCTTAGAATCTCCAACAAAGACATATATTTCCAACTATACTAACTATACTTACCTGGTTGGTGGTTTCGACCCCTATTAAAGTTATTAGTCAACCAGCCATTTGTGAATAGTTACTATTGAAAACTAAATGTCTAAAACCACCAACCAGTTTCATAACTTCGACCATCCTTTCAGGCTGCCCAGTCGCATTGCCGCCCAAAATGTTGGCGATGTCCTTGGTGCGCATACAACATGGTCGGCCATGTTGGCAATCCATGGTGCTGATATATTGATCTGCGAGATATCTATATATTTCATGATGGTTACTTGTGGTGAGTGATAGGGGATCATAACAAACAACCACAGGGGATCCATAGGGATATATCAGCAATATATTCTCTATCTACAAGTTACATGGTGATTTTCTAGGTAAATGGAACTAAATATAATATATTATGTGGAGTACCTGGCTTCTTTATCGTGATTAGAGATATCTCATCCCCTTCGGAACAGTGTCATAACAGTTTTAAGATGATATACGTACCGTTGCCGTTGATCACTGGAACCCTCATTGCACTATCCTGGTGACGGCTGGGTTATCCTACCAGAAAAAAAACAGGGTGGACTGAGTCAGCTGTGAATGGGGAGACGGCAAGTGCACAGCTGTTGGTACTTTGCATGTCAAGAGAATACCAATTCCAATTTATATGCACTATGAAATATGCATGAACATACATGATTGTAAACAAGGGAGTACTGTAATTATTCTATATTTTGGCATGTGTATGCGTTTTGAACCATCAACCTGTTTCGAGCGCTGGTTTGCTTGGCTTACCCGTTTACCCTCTACCTGCCGCTAAAATGAGCAGAACAGGAACCCATCTTGTGATGTTCGCTACGCCGAACAAGTTATCAATCCACAGTCACCAAACCTTTGTGCTCTGCGATGCACCATTCCGTGAACAGTGTCCAGAAGCGATCCTGTCAACCGTGGGCAATGCGGGGCTGGCAATATCTTCAGGAGTCAGTAATTACGGGTCACTGATTTCCAGTCACGGTAATGGCAATGGTATGCAAGTCGCCAAGCAATTCGATGAGCATGCTGCTTACTGCTATGCTCAAGTTAGACCACACAAGTAACCAGTGCTGATATGTGCTGATCACATCTCACCAATATATCAACATCATTGACCAGCACCAGTTGTATTGAATTGTGGCTGCTTAACAACAGCCATTGAAGCTGGCCACTGTTCACACTGTCCAGTCGTCTAACCCTCAGCCGGGATGGAATGTAGCATGCTTGGGGCTGCCAAGGGGCTCCAGGCAGCAGAAACCTCCGGATATCTTTGAAGCTCAGAGGGTTCCCTGGTTTCACCTCAGGGCCACCTGAGCGCGCTGAGCGCGCTGAACTGACTGTGAGCAGCCAACGAAGGAAGAACCCCATCCTCCGCTACCAACTTCGATGGCAAATCCACGGTCGCTGAAACCAAAAAGCTGTTCATGGTGTGAACAAATGTAATCCAAAGCAGTGTCAGTTTCCTTGCCGAACATGATCACTTTCAACTAGTCAGACTGCGTGTGATGTCCATGTGCACTTACAACAAGAAGACCACCAGCAAACACAGCAAGCAACAAACAGCACGCAACGCACTCAACAACCGAAAGAACATCAACGCTATCACCACCACCGCCACCAACTTAAACATCAGCATCAACATCAACATCAGCATCAACATGAACATCAGCATCAACAACAGCACCAACATCAATATCAATATCAACATCAACATCAGCATCAACATCAACATGAACATCAGCATCAACATCAACATGAACATCAGCATCAACATCAGCATCAACAACGTGTAAAGCTTCTTGATTACAAGGCCTCACCGACCACAGTAGTTTCTCACACTCGCGGTCTGGGTGTCCCGACTCACATCGAAGTGCGCAGTGGCGGTTGGAATGGCCAAAGCATGTCGGCCATGTCCACCCCCGTCTGCAGCTGCGGCAATCATGGGATGTTCAATGGCTCGTACTGGTTGATTTATACAAAAAATATATATAAATATAATATAGAGTACTGTATATTCATCATATGTAATTAAAAAACATGTATCATGAAATTCGGTTGATGATATTTGAGGAAAGTCAGGATTAGTTAGGTAGTCAACAGTGGTGAATGGTGGTTGGTCATGATTTATTCCTGTACAGTAGGAGTGGATACAGAAAGCTCTATTGCCATTGAGCCATTTCAACACTGGGCGCAGTTGTTTGTGACCATACAGTTGGCAATGAACTACACCCTAGGTTCCAAGGCTGAAGTAGGTGGTTGGCTATAGTAAAACTGGCTCTTTCGTTATGACCATGCATAATGGCCAAGATGATATAATTCAGGGTCATATAGGAGAATGCATTCAGCACACATGATCACAATGGGATGAGACAAGTGCAATGTTCCTGAGGAGCATTGGTCACACCCTGGCATGGCATGCTCAACCGGTCCATGGGTTGAATGTGTGATCATATAGATGTATGGGGTAGTCCATGGACATGGTGGTACCTACTAACTATCCAAAAACTACCATGATGAATAAGGAAACCACCAGGTTTGGGGGTACACAATGTTCGGACAAATCCATACAACTATGATATTGCTTTGATGATTGATGATGGGTCATGATATCATGTTTCATTGATGGTTGCTGGGGGTTAATTGATTATGTATGTAGACATGATTCTGATAGACCTATCAGTAAATTGTTTGGCACACCTGAATGTATCTCTGCATTCACCACATATTCACTAATGTCATTCTGACTAATTTCTGTGCAAAAACCATGGACCCTCCAACAAGGACGCAAACAATGCCGAAATGTCTAAGATACAAACTCAGTGAATAAGAATGGTTGAAAGGTGAGGTTTCATGGGTTTTCCAGTTCACGAAGAAGTAATACTTCCAAAAACAACTCGTTGCATACTATCCTTACCATGCAAATTGATTTCCCTAATTTCAGTGCCAATTATATCCTTACTATTTGTTGCTTTTCTATGCCGACGAAATACAAGCCGAGTTGGAAGGATAGAACTGCGAGCTGGATCAGTTAGGTACAACAGTTGTCGTACCCACAAATCATTTCTTCACTCTTCCAACTAGCGGCGGTGCCTATCATGGGCACTGTGACCATCTGATCATCTTCCAAGGAGTCCTGGACCATGCCCCAAAAAGCCATGGGTTTGATGATGGGTCTGGCTATCAGCGAGTGCAGTGGATGGGACATGATAGATGGTCCCGACAAGGACTACATATGATATGTTCACGCGATTACTTTCACCAGAAAAAAAGCAGTTCTGGGATGTTCTGGGTTGATGCCGGCAGAACAACTAGTAATATTGTTTCAACCAATAATTGACCAACCAGTTGTAACCAATGTGGTTATATAATGACTTATAATAGTTAACCATAATCAATAACAAATGTGCTTGTAACCAATGCTTGCTAACCATTGTTCACCCATAACCATGTCGTCTGCATGTCAGTGCACCCAGGGGGCTCTTGGGTGATGGTCTGCCTGGCTGCTGGGGAAAGTGGTGTTGAAGGTACACCACAACAGGGTAGCAAAGCCATGACTTAGAGGTTTTATGATGGTTAACAAGGGTTATCCTAATGGTTAACAAGGTTTATTCATGGTTACCCTAATGGTTAACAAGGTTTGTTCATGGTTACCCTAATGGTTAACCATTGTCAGGCCAAACAATAGGTTGACAATAGTCAATTGTGGTCATTAATGGTTGACAATGGTTAAAACCTCTCATAGCTTTTGTTTACAGCAAGTAACAACGATTAATTGTGGTTGATAATGGCTTCCAAAACCCAATGCCTTAGAGGTTGCCCGTTGGTGGATAGTTGGGCCATCCAACAAAAAGTATGCACCAACCAACTATGGCAAATGCATCCAAATCTTGGAACAAAAACACAACCATGTTTGAAACATTTACCAAGTAATAGGGCACAATGGCAATGACTCAGAGGTTAGAACAAACTAGATTTATTTGATGGCATTCATTCTACGCATTGATGGAATCGAGATTCAACAAGTTGACCAATGGTGCATCCACTTTTGCGTCCACAACTGAGAAACCACGAAGTTCTCCATGACAAACCTGGTGTCAGCATTTCCCCACACATGGATCTACCATTCTGACGGAAACGAGGTCAGCGTCCCAGGTGAAACGGCTTCCACAGCGCGCGCGTCCTTGCCCTACTGGCGTCCACCCGGCTGACAGCCCATGGCTATCGCAATGACTTCCAATGGGTGTCAAACAAACATGGGAAATGGTTGCCAAACAAACTATCGCAAAATATCATTCTAATACTGGAAAAATGTTTACTGGAATATTGTTCTATAATGATTGTTTTCGCAATCACTTGAAAATACTGGAAAATGGTTGCCAAACAAACATGGGTGATCTAAATGATCTATAACCCGCTCAAACTAATCATTTGCCAACCTTGTAATGAGAACCCATCACTCTTCACTTACCAACACGGTATCATGGGGTTTCCCCAGTAGTCATGATAATCCCTAGTCATCACTCCTCACTCATCATTTCTGCTGGGAAAACCCCACAGCACGCGCCGTTCCGCACTGCTCCTCACTGCAAGAGGTCGAACCGCTCAGCTACCGACAGTGCTGAGTCTGCTCTGCTTGCATCAGCTGGCATTACCCCAAGCTGCCAATAGGCTTTGTAAAAATGGTTAATGTAACATAGCTTCATATGGCTTGCTGATAGGCTCAGTAATAGGATCCAACAGGCTCAATGATAGGCTTAGTGAGAGACTTGGTCATGGTTCCTAACTTAAGGAGTTCCCCTCTCGACCTCACTTGTCGCACCGCCAACTGCGGTCGCGCGCAAAAGCATGGGCTGTTTCTACTGCAGTTGGTTCATCCTGGTGGCACAAGGATGGCCATGACAGGTTGGTTCAAATTGAGCAACGGTGGTCAACTACCAGCGGAGCTGTAGAAACTTGGATGGGTTGTTTGATTGTGCAGCTCGATTCGTTTCAAGTTATGTCGATATGTTTGCATGTTGCCACGAAAATGTGCTTGGACTACTTTTAAGCATTCTGTTCTACTGCACACCCTGAGAATTCAGCCCGGACTTCACAAGTCTTCACACTCTGGCTGTTGTCTGCTCATTCTTCCGCACGAATTCTGAATTTGAAAAAGTCTGCGTTTCATTGGTGATTTCGGTAAAATGGGGCAGGTGAACCGTTGGAATTTCCCCGGAAACATGATCAACATGGACACAACTGGGTGTTTCCCAAAATAGGACCCCTCAAATCATCCAATACCAACCATTATTAAACCACTCATAGTCATAAACCAGGCATTTTCCTTATTCTGAGAAATCACCAAGTGCCTGCTAGTCTGGTACTTTCTGGGCGAGCTGGTCATGCTATTCTTTGCGCCATGGTTGAGTCTCCCATCGGATTGACGTCGATTCGCCATGCCCTGTCACCATGGTAACCATGAGTTTATTGCGCCTGGTTGGGGGCGGCATCATAGCAGCAGCATCACAGCACCTAACAATTGATTGTGAAATGATCTGGTTCTGGGTCATAACCAACCATCCAAAATAGGGATGGATGAACATTCCAACTGCTCGACGAGTTTACTCACTTGGGGGATGTGAACAACCAGGGGTACAGGGTACCCATACCACATTGGTTAACAGTGGGTAGTCAGGGCAAATATTCGCCGGCGTCTTCAAAAGATAGCCTAACTAGCCAGTATGGACCCTTTCAGCTGCCTCATGGCTGATTGTTGCCAAGTTCATCCTCAACAGCTCATGATTCATCATTTACTGACTACAATATTTGCTGCTTTTTCTGGTAGTTGCTAGTTGCCAGTAAGTCAATCCTCAACCATTAATGATTCAGTGATTCATCATTTAATGACTATTTATCACTACCTGCGGTAGTTCACCATGATCAACTCAAAAGAAAACGACAGTGACAAGCGACGCTCACCTCATGTCTAAACGCTGTGCCAGGAAGAACTGAACAACTCAGCACGCACAACTGACTACGAACAAGGCGTTGTTTGCTTGACCAATGGTCTGTTCATCGTAAACAACTCTGTCTAAGTTTAACAGGTATGGTGATCGACAATTGGTGAATCAACAACAGTAGTGGCACTGGAAAGCAAAGATGGTCAACCATCCTCATATAAGCATTGGTCATACTATCATTGACAAGCATCAACCAATAGCCATTGCAAAGCCTAACTCATCAGCTTATTCCTTTTAGCCATCATTGTCGACCCATAAGCCATCATTCAACCATGCGTTTAACAGTCACAAATCAGCAAAACCCATGGAGTTAAACCATTAATCATAGGTCTTAACCATGGTTAAATCATTCAGAAATCAACCCACTACAAATCAATGAACTATGGGCCAAACCAACGACCACTGACCATTGTTTTATGGGTTCACCACCACTTTGGTTAAACCAACCGCCATTGATTAAACCAACCATTACTGAATCATAGCTTACACCAGTATCCAACTATTGCAACCAATCAACCATAGGTTGCAAAAGAATCCTTCAACAATCTTTAACTATGGTTAAACCAATAAACCATAGATTCGATCAACCATCCATTCACCAACCATTCACCAACTAACCATTCACCAACTAACCACTATGGTTATATAAGCCATCTAGCCATTCCCCAACCATTCCCCAACCATTCCCCAACCATTCCATCATCACCTCCCGTTCCTGCCTCGCTCCTCCGGTCCCACCGCAACACGGAGAGCACCTGACACCACCGCACCGCTTGCAGCGGCGAGTGGTAGGGACCGATGGAGTTGATGGTGGGTGATGTGATGACTCATGAGGGTTTCCATAGCTGATTTGATGGTTGATGATGCTTGATGATCCTTGATGATGGTTGATGATGCTTGATGATGGTTGATGATCCTTGATGATGGTTGATGATCCTTGATGATGGTTAATGTGATAGCAATCTGATTTCGTTCAGCTTTCCGGATAGTTGTCAGAAGTACTTACTGATTGTGGAAGTGTTGAAACAATGGATGAAACACCAAGACGAACCAGCGTAGCAAAAAACTAGAAGGAATCAATTTTGAAGCCATAATCATGGCCGAAAATCACACTATACTTCGGAAAAACTCAACTATGTTTAAGGCTGATTTAATGATTGCCAATGCTTTGCCATTGCAAGCAATCAACCATATTTGACCATTTAGACACCTTTCATTAACAGTTACTGATTGTCCTCAAGTACCAACATTTCTCATCATTGGCCACCATGAACAACACACCAGCTATGACTATTATTTACTAGAACCAAACATCCACAGCATCATCATCATCCCAACATCAACAAATATCAACGAAAATAACCATCCACGAGCATGACTAAACACGCTTCATCACCACTGAGGAATACTGAGGACCTAAAAAGTCATTGCAGAAACAGTTATCTTTAACCATCCCAACCATCCAAATCCCAAACGATTGTATACTTGTCACATCTTATCATCCTTCTTAACCACCCTATGAAAAATATTAGCCAACGAAGCATTTGCGAATGAATACTACCAACCAGCAACATGTTGAAGCATCTGTACCCCATCATCACCGGCTACCATCCCGGGCACCGCTCCATCGCGATCTCGCCCTTCAGGACTGCGGCGCACGCAGCCGCCCAGAACCTCATCGAGTCCCGACGTCGACGCAGCGAGCGACGAGCCCCGGTGCCGGTGCAGCGCCAGCGGTTTCAAGTGATGGGGCGAGGTGATGGTTTCAGGTGATGGTTTCAGGTGGTGAAAATCTGTGAAAATGGCAAGATGATTTTAGGTGCTGGTTAAGTGGTTCTCTTTAGGTCTTGGTTTTTGGTGATGGTTTTCTGTGGATAAAATTGCGAAAATGAGAGGCAAATGTGCCACTTGATGGTTGTCATCGCTGCTCAGCCTGTAGAACAAATGGCGGCGATGAATTGTCGGCATCGTTGCGACAGCGCGGTATCTGTTCAATCTCTTTCACATGTCCGTGATTTTCCTTCCGTGATTTCGGTTGATGAGTCGTTGATAAATGTTGGATGTTGGGTATGGTTGGTCATGATACCGGTTGAGAATGATTAGCAACCGCTAGTAGTGGCTAATTCATGCCCAATGTTGGTCGCCAATGGATGGTTGATGAAGACTGATTATGCTTAATAATGCTTAACACATCTTAAACACATCCTATTTGATTGTTAGCGATTTGTTAAGCGGTACTTAAGAGACTACCATTTAACATCTCCAAGTTATCAAGAAACAATGATGATGGTTTATGAGCGTTTAATGTTGGTGATGCATCATGGCAATTGGATCTGGAAAATTGCTATTCAATGGTTCTTGTTATAAAACTACTAATGATGGCTAAGAAATGCTTCAGAATGGATTCTAGAAGGTTTTGCTGGACATCCTGATTAACAGTGGTAGGTAGACAGTAGAAATGAACCTCGATAGGTACAGTAAATGATTCACTTTCAGGTCCTGCGTCCTAGAGTATCTACCAACGAATACAATGGCGAACGAACAACCAACCTCAACCAACCTTAACCAACCTCAACCAACCAGTTGTAGCTTGTATATCCACCAATCATTGTTGATATGTTGATTAGTTGTACATGTTGACCAACCATCACCAACCAACCAGCACCAACCAACCAACCACTCCCCAACCAGGCCACCTTCAATCAACCATTCAACCAGTCTTGTTGCAACCATTATCATCATTGATTTTACCCCTCATTGTTGTTGAAGTTTTCACCTCTTTTTTTCGCATCTATAAACCAACCATTAACCAACAACTACTTAGATAACCAACCAACCCCAACCAACCGCAACCAACCCACCAACCCACCAACCAACCCCAACCCACCAACCCACCAACCAACCAACCCACCAACCCACCTGGGCCACCACTACGACTTCCACCAAGGTACCACGAAGGCCGCGTGGAGCTCTGAGACCTTCTGCGCCACAGCGCGGTGGCTCTGCCTGGCGGTGGGTCCCAGGTGGGTCCCCCGGTGGGTCCCCGGGCCCCGAGTGCCCAAGGGTTGCCACGCCCGGTGGTGGTTAGTGGTGGTGGTTAATGATGGTTAATGATGAGTACAAGGATGAGTATAGTGATAATCATGGATCTTGATAAGGATGATTTTGGGCGGATTCAGGGATGGGTTATCAGCTGAATCTCCCGGTTCGAACTCAAGATGAGCTCGTTCTCAACCCCAGCAACCAACAGCCATGGTTTACAACCAGCGGTAAACCAAAACAAGCAGCAAACACCTGGATGTACAATCCACCAGGTAGAACTAGCATAGCTATGCGCATAGCTGGTCTTCCTCGGGGCGGGCCCCGCATGTGGCCTGGCTCCCCTGTAGGCAGCCGGCATGGCCAGCAGCCAGCTGCCCCGACCGACCGGGACAGGGACAGGCCTGGAACTCGAGCTGCGCGGCCCGTCGCTGCAGAGCCATTTCCAGTCGCGGTGGAAGAGCAAGGTCCAGAGTTCCTGGAGAGCCCGTGCCCGTGCGGAGACCGCGTGCGTGACGTTTGTTGAATGGTCATGGTCCGGTGGTCATGGGTTTTTGGTTGGGACATGTTGGGATTGTTTCAAGATTATCATTGGATGGATTCTTTAGAAACCATCTTTTTTGAAATGATTGCATTTTTGATGGTTTTTGAGTATTGTGAATGACTGGTCATGTTGTCTTATCAAAAATGGTCAGACTAATTAGAGGATGATTTGAAAAAGGAATCAAACTAATTGGAGGATGATTGGAAAAATGATTGGAGAATGATTGTAGAAATGTTTGCAACAATCATGGGAAACATGATTGGATTGATTGACTCGTGAATGCTCATGGCTGAGAATTACTTCATTGCCGGCTGGTGGTTGATCTGATTGATTGGTCTGGTGCTGTTCATCCAAACCGACGTTGCGGAAGCAAGAGGGATGATGTTCACAATTTGAGGACCGCCAAGGTGTCCATGTGGTAAGCATCACGGGCGCCCTAAGCATCCATAGATGATCACTTAAGTTACATTATTCGGGAAAGCCACCCAATTTTTAAGCAGGGGCACGGTTACGGATTTCAAAGGGTCGGATGAATGTGACGCATATCAAAGCTTCCCATGAATCAGGGGGTAGTGAGTCGTGATCAACATATATGATGTATATAAATATCAATATCAATATATAAATACATATATATATATATATATTTCAATATGTATATACTCACTTTGTTGTCCAATTTTTAGCCACAACGGTCTATAACGCCCGCTGGGAATTGCAAATATAGGGACGATATCTAATCACATGCGCATTTCCAGCTAGCAGGTCACAATCAACCATGGTCGGAATAACCCACCAACGCTCCGGACCCCTCAAAACGAGCGCCTGTCTTGATTTTGTCTCAGTGCCAGAGCCATGCGTTGTCATCCTCAATTTTGAGGAAGGCTTTTGGGTTCGCACCCATCTGTCCACATCTGGCTTCTGTGCACATTCGCAAGGCACGCAAGAACCTGAAGAACGTCAAACATGGTGCATGAACACAGAAGTATGAACGTGACCATGATGCGTGACAACGACGTCTACGAAACCCTGCGCGCAGTGTGGTAAAATGCACATAAACGCGCTGTGCCATGCAGAACTGCGTGTGCAAAACCGCTCGTTTTGAGGGGTCCGGAGCCACCAACCTAGAGAAGGGCGAATACCTATCCCACGCTTAAATTGCGCATTTGCATTAGGGGAGTAATCACAATTGTCAAGTATCTCTGCAATAATAACCTGCTTGAATTGACGAGTACAATTGTTTGAGTTTGATTACATGATTTGGTGGTTCTCAAAATAGGGGACCCCACAATCATCCTTGTTATAAACCATCGATTTAGGGGACCCCTATTTTGAGAAACTGCCATTTGCTTGGTGGTTTCAACCGCTCTGAAAAGATTCTTGGACAATCATTCACCTCCTTTGGAGAAACGCCTTTCGCAGTCCCCCTACGCCTGCAGTGTGCAGAACCTGAAATTTGAGTGATTCAACCAACCCACAAATCAGGTGCTACTCAAATTTCAACCAAATTAGTTCCTCATATTTCCCAACCCGTCTTTTATGAGTTATTAACTCAAATATGGGGCAAATAAAAAATGCCGGGTAGTTGAACTACTCCCCTGAAAGAGCTATAACCCCTACGCAACCCCTTTAAACAACCATTCTTAGTGGCCGCCACCTCACTGTCTCAGCGGCACCTCTGCATCTGCTGCCAAAGCGTCGGCGTGACACGAGACTGAGCCACCGCTTTTGCAGCAGGGTGGATGATGTACTGATGGTGAAATGATCAATAATTGATGGTGAAATAATGATCAATTTATGGTGAATTGATGGTGAAATGATCATTACTGTACTTGATGGTTACTTGATGGTGAAATGATCATTAATTGATGGTGAAATAAAAATCAATTGATGGTGAATTGATGGTGAAATGATCATTACTTGATGGTTACTTGATGGTGAAATGGTCATTAATTGATGGTTAATTGATGGTGAAATAGTCAGTAATTGATGGTTAATTGATGGTGAAATGGTCATTAATTGATGGTTAATTGATGGTGAAGCAATCATTGATTGATGGTGAAATGATCATTAATTGATGGTGAATTGATGGTTCATTGATGGTGAAATGATGGTCAATTGATGGTTAACTGATGCTTAACGATAGTGAACTTGTGGTTCTTTGATGCTTGATTCATAGTTATTTGCTGGTGATTCGTTGGTAAATTTATGGTTTCTTGTTGGTTGATAGATGGTTACTTGAGTGGTTAATCGAAAACTATTTGGTGGTCAAGTATGGATATTTGATGGAAAACTGACGGTTTTGTGATGCTTAAGTGATGGTTCACGATGGCTAATGATGCTTGATGATGGTCATTGACGGTAAATGACGGTAAATAACGGCACATGATTAATGATTGCCATCGTGAAACAATATATTTGCCGTTCCGAGGAACATCTGACCAATAATCAGCAGTAACTGGCACTATCAGCGATCAATTGACCATCAACTATCATAGTGTTGGCTATTAAGCATTGGTAAGCATTAGTCTCCCTACTATTGTCGCCTACTTCCCCACTATCAAGCTGTAGAACTAACGATCATTACTATTTACCATATCATAGCCTTCATTTGCTCCCCAGGGTCTGGTATTTTCTGGGTCCATCATTAAGCAATTTATTTGCCAGCACTGTTAGTGTGGCGAATCAAGACTCAATCAGCATTAGCCCAATACATATACTCTTCCTAAGGCATATTGAACCATTCAGCATCATTCAAACATCAACCATGAAGTCAGCATCATTAATCATCCACCATCAAGTAACCAATAGTAATCACATTAATCATCAATTGAGCATGAAACCAGCAATTGAGCATCAATTTGAATCATCAGGTTGAACCACCACCTCTCATCATCCATTTGCCGTCCATTAACCATCCATTCGTCATATCCTTCAGCCACTTCCTAACCATCAATTCATCAATTAACCATGAAACCATCACTTTCAACCATCTCATTCACCAACCATCCATGAACCATCCATCAACCATCCACTAACCATCCATTTGCCATCCACTAACCATCCACTAACCATCCATCAACCATCATCCATCAACCATCTCATCCATCAACCATCTCATCCATCAACCATCTCAACCATCATCCATTAACCAACCATCTCATCCATCAACCATTCCCCCATACCTTGCAACCTTCCGCCCCGTGCGCCATGGCACAGCTGCAGCGCAGAACGCTCTGGGAGTTCAGCAGTCGAAAGCACAGGACCTGCCGCGAGGAGACCCCGAGGGCCCGGCCTCGGGGAATGGACAAACGGGTGGACGGTTGGTGAGCGAAAAATGACGATTTTATGGCTGAAAGCATGGTGAAAGCATGGTGAAAGCATGGAGAAATCATGGTGAAATCATGGTGAAAGCATGGTGAAATCATGGTGAGCTTGAGAATTGAAGGGTTAACCATTCAATGATGCACCTAGTTAATAATTGTTCTCTTAACGATGAGAAATGTTGGTGAAGTGACGCTTTGTTTGCGCTTATTGATGGGTGAAAAAGATAAACCATGCTTCATCATGACAGTGAAATTATACGTCGGAATGGTCAATTGATTGGTTTTGCATGGTGATGGGTAACACTGATGGATAGATGACGATGATTGAACGGTTAACCATTGCTTGAGTGTGTGTGTGCTGAGTGGTACATCGGTAGTTGATTGTTGGTTGATGGGGCGTGATAGTCGATGGTGGTTCGTGGTCATGACTGCAAAGGTAGCTGGTCCATCGAGGGCAGTTGATGATAGTTACTTGGTGACCACACACGCTCATGTCAACTCCAGGGCGCTAACAAAAGGCCTGTCGAGGAACCTTTGATGGAAAATGTATGCTGATAAACCCGTATGTTTGACCGCAAGTCTCAGTCTATATATTATATGGTTAAACAACTGGTGGTTTGTCAATTGCTGGATCTCCGATTGCTAAACCGGGCGAAACCATTCGCAAATCATTCGCTCATTCTTTATTCAACCATTCATATTTTGCTATATCTTGCAAAACCATTACTAAAGTATATTGAAGTAACAAAATCTCCTACTATTAAACCATTCACAAATTCGTAACCAAGAATACCCCCAAAAACTGCCGCTATGAAATCGCCCAAAACTGGCGCCCTTGATGTGACGTCCCAGGTGGATGGCCTGCACCAGGTTGCCATTGCTAATGGTAACCACCATCAGCCGTCAACCACCATCGGCCACTGCTGAGGGTTTCCTAACATGGAACTTCCATGAGATCAGGCAGTCACTTGCGGAAAGCGACGGTCACTGAATCATGTTGAGCTGGTTGATGTTCAATGATGGTAAATGGTTGATGGTGAATCGTGATGATTGATACTGATGTTTGGATTATTGACTATAGTTCATAGTGATCAGTAGTGGTGGCTACATTGACGAACTGATCGATCAAAAAATTGCCATTGACGCGAAATGACAATTATCTAATTCTCTATAAAACCCAGTCATCTGCAGCCATTGCAATAAATCATCATTTTTGGTCAGGAGGTTGGGAAATCCTATTGGTCTTATCATCCAATTCGCGGTGATTTGCACCATGACATTCTACACCAAGTCTATGTGATCTGTCTTGATGCCACAAATCTTCCACAAAATCGCTATACCTAACCTCCACTCATCAACAACCATCATTTGTTCACGATCAGTCAACCATTCTGAGTTGATCACTCACTGCCATCAATTACCAAAAAAAAACAATCGTCAGCATTCTTCACCATTCTCATTTGCTTATCAACCATTGGTCACCATTCCTGGTCACCATTCCTCGTCATTGGTCACCATTCTCAGCTGCTCATCAACCATTCAACCATGACATTCATGTCCTGAACAGCTGGATCTCCAACTTCCACAGCCTTCAACTCGCGCGGCAGTTGAGTCCATTGCATGGACCGTGAGCGTTGGGGAGCCAGGAGGACTGCTGGTTGGGGCCGGAGCAAGTGGCTGGGAGCGCTGTGACCATGCCAGGATGCTCTCCTGACCACCGGATTGATGGTTTGGTTCACAGTTCTGATCTAGGGATATGATTAGGAGGAATGATAGTGTTATATATATATACAGATATATATGTATGATGACTTGATGAATGATGCTAATTTACTATCCTAGTGATGGTCAATTAATTTGGATTCTAAAGTTACTGATGCTAGGTACTGAGTACTGATATATCTAGTAAATGATGGTTCATACTGGATCACAATGGTCAATACCATCATCATTACAAGGAACAATCGTGAACCATCACTTACCAGCCATCATGATTAAACATCAGTGAACATAGTAACCAATGTTGGTTGGCTATCGTATGAATCATCAATGTCAACGAATGAACCATCATCACATTCATAATTCTGGCCAATCACATGCAGGGCTGTCTTTCAACTGTGACTGTCAGAAAAAGCTGCGGGAAACCGACACGTCTACACGTGGAGTTCTGTCCGTGGCTGCTAGCCAGCTACATGGTAGATCGCTATGATGATCTACTAATGATTCGTGGCTCATGATTATTACCCCTGTGCCCGGCTGACTCCAAGAATATCAACATCTTCCTTGTGGGCAACAGCAGCGTTGCAAACAAGCTGACTCCAAGCTGACTCCAAGCTGACTCCAAGCTGACTCCAAGCTGACTCCAAGCTGACTCCAAGCTGACTCCAAGCTGACTCCAAGCTGACTCCAAGCTCAGGCAGCACATGCAGCAACTCCATGAATGAAGGTGTTGTTTCAAGCCCACCTCACTCTAACCTCGCTATGTCTGGAAATCATGTTTTGACAGCGGCTGAACATCTGGGCTTTTTTCAATGAGTGCGTGGAGCATTTTAGCCGTGCCTGCTAAGCCAAAGAGTGCGCTCTCGGCCTCTCCTGAGTGGCGCTATGGAGTAATAATCCATGCAAAAAGTAAACGGAACAGGTACCGAAATGATGGGATGGGATATACCATGATGGTATGATGGGCCAAATGATGGGCGGCATGTTTCATAAGAAACTCGCAAACCAGCAAAGGGCCGCATTTCATGAACAACTTTCATGTCGTAGTAAGCGTGAACATGGGCAAGAATCAGCAGCTGTGACCAACAATCTCCATGTAAGCGACGATGAAAGCAATCAAAGTCATCAATACATTGACAGAATAAACAACTCATTGGAAGTTCTACGGGTGGCCAAGCAATCATAATCAAAATTGAGGGGAAGCTGACCGTGGCGATCATCACTGCTCATCACTTGAGTGGTTTCCCCATTTCAAGCTGTCTGTTTCAGGGATGCGGAAGCGGGGTGCAAACCGCTCATGTTGGCTGACTTACAATGAAAGTACCATTCCCATTTTAGCTCAAATGATGCGTAAGTACACCAATTGTGGACATCCGTTGAGAGGGAAACGATGACTGTGCGAGGCGGTTGAATCGTATCATCCCATAGTCAACAAATCTGGAGCCTAACTGAGCATGCAGCATGGTGGTCAGTAAGCATTTATATCACCAACTGCAATATGAGTTTGTCCAAAGCCACGGTGATCCATGGTCTACCTCCAAGTCACTGGCGGCTTTCCCTGCTGATAATGGTCACTATTGGGTGGTTGGTAGGTACGCATTGGTGGACAAACCCATTTTTCATCACAAGGTTGTTGCTTCGCAATCAGGTCTGTGCTGGTGCAAAATGGCATGCTGTTCACACTTCCTTCTCTTCTGAACCCATCGGGTCCACTTGAAAAAATAGTCATATCAAATGCGTAAAAATCAAACCTCTCCCAAGGCTTTGGCCCCAGCAGAGTTCCCCAGGAGCGCGTCACTGTGCCTCCAAGCGTCTCACTTGCCCTTCCAACCCTTGCCACCCTTTCCGAAGGGCATGCCGAAGCCACCCTTGCCACCTTTCATGGCTCCCATCATGGCCGCCAAAGGATTCATGGGCATGGGGCCCACAGGCCCTGCGTTCATGGGCCCTACAGCCATGGGGCCCTTGCCACCAAAGCCGCCCTTGGCAGCTCCCTTGCCATCTGCCTTGCCACCTGCTGGGAGCAGGGTGGGGTGAACCGTCCTTGACATCCAAAAGAAAGAACGAAACAAAACATAACTGAGACCTTGACTCAACTCTATCCAAAATTTTGCACCTGGGTTTGCCTTCAGACTGACTGGTAGCATGTTTTGGTAGTATCGGACCGAGAACAAGGCCACGAGACTCCACCAGTTTCCAACATTTGACAAATTGCGGTGCTTATCTCAATGGGGTGAAACTTGGCTCCCAGCTTCGGGAACCACCCAACTGGGTTGTGAGAAATCCAACTCGGGGTTTCTCAAGCCAGTTTGGGGAGTCCCCAAGTTATGGTAGGTTTATAAATGGTTCATTACTAAAAACATAAACTGGATGGTGGCAGGGGTAGCCCTGTGACTTGAAAAGTCACCAACTATACTTCAGCGAGTTTCACCACCCGGTTATGAAGGCCAGCTCAGCCGAGTTTCCATCCTTCAACCGAGGATCAAGCAACACCGGCCAAGGACGCCGCGCAGCGGCCCTAGCAACATCAACCATTGACCAACCATCAACGACCACCAACGACCACCAACGACCACCAACCAACCATCAGATCCCCACCACGGCGTGCCATCAGATCTGCTGGCCTCCAACCGGGCCGCCCTTGGCGCCCACCGTGGCGGCGAACTTCAGCTTGGCCGACTCGTCGCCCATGTCCAGCAGCAGCCCGCGATGTCTGCGCGCCTCCTCCGCGATCTTCACGAAGACCTGGCGCCAGGGCGACAACGGGGCAACCGCAGGGGGTGAAGCCCGGGGAGGGGTCCCTGGTGGATGGATGGATGGATGGATGGATGGAGGGAGGGAGGGAGGGAGGGATGGATGGATGGATGGCTTAGTGGCTGAAATGGTTGATGAATGGCCTGATGAATTGCCTAGTTGGTGAATTCTTGGTGATTTTTGATAACTCAATGGTGTTCAACTCGAACCGTTGACCATGATTCTCAAGTTATTTTCGTCATCAAGCATGGTACATCCACCATATCAATAGCTGGTGTACCACTATTGCCAACCAATGAAACCACCATTAAAATCACCATCAGCTGTCGTGATGAGGCGTGCTAAGCACCTTTCAGCTCAGCCTGGCAACTGCTGGGTGTTTCTCAAGTCATAGGGGAACCCCCAAGCGATGGTTGGATTCTGAATGGATAACAATGGTTAAGAAAAGGATAATTATACCAAGTAAAATGGCTCTAAAGATGCTTAGCTTATCAATGGTTGATTACTGGTTAACAATGCTCATTCACCAGGGGATAATAGCCCAAAATAGGGGATATACCAACTATAATGGTTGGTTTATTACTATGTATGACTAATAGCGGAGGATTTGGGGGTACCCCTATTTTGAGAAACCGCCATATCATTTGATAGTAAAGAGTAATATCAGCTGATTGTAAATTGTGAATTGGTAGCTTCACGTAAACATAGTTGATAGTAAATAATAGTGGAAAATGATATGATTTGATCAACTATTCTGATATCATTAGTCGAATAATTGATAGTGGATAGTGATGTTTCATTGTTACGTATATTCCATCCATGGATGGTTGATAGTGAATGGTAAAGATTGATTGGTAATGATGGGTGATTTACATTACTGTGGCTGAACGGTGAATGGTAGTTAAACTCTGCGTGAGAATTTGTTAGCCAGGCAAAGCCCAGAAATGGGAAAAAGCACAGTGCAAGGTAGATGGTTGATAATGAATATCATGATAGTTGATGTAAACATGTTCTCGAACATGGAAATCACAACAACTCATCTTGGAATACTTATATCATGGAAAGCCCTGTTATCCAAATCAAGTTGCGCTTATTAGTTCATCAACCACCATTATCCATATCATCGACCCGTTTATCCCTGCAAAAGAACTATCTTGGAACAAACAGTCGCTACAGTACCAGAACCATATCACCAGTCGATCTGTCATCGTCAATGCTGCTCAGAGTTCACTGTCAACGACAAGCAGGCGAGAAAACAACCTGCTCAAACAAGTTGTTAAGTCCTCTTAATCAACGGTTTCACAACAATGACTTTACATTTTATAGTAATGTCTTCAAGAAACCACCTTGCTAAAAGCTCGTGGTTAAGAGATTGCTGCCGGTGATGCTTAAGCGGTAGGTGGTTTCACCCCCTTTAATATCTCAGTCCATTAACCAATCATCTCAAATATCAGAGAAGCGAAAATATGTCTTCAACCACCTTGCGCAGATCTGTTGCACTGTCGTGGTCCGAAGTCATCCCTTGGTAGCCCACATCCATGGGTCCCCTGACAGCTTGCTGCGGCACCTGTGGGTACTCAATCTCTTCCTCCAACAAGGATTCAAGCACCTGGGAGATGGCAACCTGCATGGTTTTTTGGATGGCTGGTGTTGACTTGTGATATTGAAAACTGATGGTTGATAACCTGCTAAGGATGGTTGGTCAAGGATGGCTGGCTAAGGATGGTTGGTTAAGGATTTTTCCTTCGACATGGCTGATGAGTAGCTGGTTGACTAACATCCGGATGTTCAAACATCGGTTGCTTGACAGTTGTTGAAACCATCAGTATTTTTGCGGATCCCTGAGAAGTGACTGATGGTTGATAGCTGCTTGATAATGGTCGATTTACTGTCATATAAATGATGCTTAATTGACAAGGAATTACAAGGTAACAATGGTTGATCACTTGTTGATTGATGGCCAATAGTGATGTTAATCAGCAGGATTATAAATAATAATTATTCACCATTAATCAATCATTAATCAATGGCCATTGTACTTATTTGATTCCATGAATAAGGGTCTCCATTAATGCTTATAAACCACATATGCTTACAACCACACATGGTTCTACACCGCTGTAATCCACACATCAAATCCATTGGTTAATGGTTATGGAAACCACTACAGCCACAGCAAGGGAGAACCCCGTAACGAGCAACGCACGTGGTTCTCAACCTCCCGCTGTGGAGAGGCAGCGCAGCTTACCGGCGTAAGCCGGCGTAAGGTGCTGCGCAAGTGAACTTGTTTACCTGTAAGTAAAACCTGTGGTCGCGTAAGGAATGCGTAAGCGATGGCGTAAGGGATCTCATGCGAAATGGGCCTGTAAACATACCTTTTATCGCTGTTCATCCCTTTTCATCGCTCTTGACCATTCATCAACCATTCATCTCCAACCACTATCCCTCACAAAATTTTCACCATGACCCACCACGACCATGACCCACCCTGAACATGACCTGACCACCCCCTGGCCCTGCCCTCACCACGCCTTGTCCTTGTTGACGAAGACGCAATCCTTTGCCAAGGCAATGAGGTCAGCCTCGCCCTCCACGCCGTAGGCCTTGCAGTTGAGGCCTTTGCCGTAGTAGCGGTTGTAGTAGAAGCCCAGGTGCTCCAAGATGATGCCTGGACGGTGCTCGCGATCCCATGTTGCGCATGAGTCATGAAGTGTTTTGGGATAGTTGTGATTCATGAGTCCATGAGTGATATTGTGATCAATTATTACTGCTTGGTGGTTGAACCACCTGAAAAATATGCCTGTCAACCAATATGATTGGAGAGTGATTTTGTGATGTAGCTTCTTCACTGGCTGGTGGTTTCAACCCCTTTCAAAAATATTAGTCAACCAACCATTTGTGAATAACTACGAGGGAAAATAGAAAAAAATGTTTGAAACCACCAACGGCTTCATGATGCTATAACTCCAGTAGTTTCAAGTTAGCTTTGCTTCATACCTTCCAGCATCTTCTATCTCCACAGTTCAGCTGCATCACCGGGCCGCCGTCCCTCTGTCCCAGCGACCCTTGCGATCCGGGTCATCGCAATCCTTCTTGAATGCATGGGACATGAGGTGCAGCTCAAAACCTCAAAAAACTGCGACTGCGCCACGCTTCTTCGCCCCCAGAGCTTCCCCCAACGCGGCAGGTTCAGTGCTTGGGGTAGCCATGCTTGCGGTTGATCATATTGGAAATATTGGGAATTACGGTTCATAATTATTCAAATTTGTGAGTTTTGCTGAATGAGCTAAGAAGGTAACAGGCGGCCAAAATTGCAAAGAAAGTCATACTTTCTCTGCTGTTTTCAAGGATGTATCACGGGTATCAAGATAATGTGCAGAGAAGGTTTGCTTGCGCCAAAGGACGACAAATGAGATCAAGAACAAATGCTGAATGCCACCCCAATTACAAACAAAAAACACGCATGAAATAGAACCAAAGCATGCCGCATTTGTTGGCTGTTTCACGATTCGTCCGACACGTCCCCCACTGGTTGGTGGTTTCAACACCTGTGATAAATCATGAGTCAACCAACCAATTGTTCATGATTACATGTGGGTCAAAAAACGTGTCAATGAAACCACCAACCTGTACTGAATAGCTGGTTACTGTTAGAGTCTCTCGTTCCTGGCAATATGACAGTGGGTCAAAACCCTGTACCCCTGGTTTCCCCGTCATTAACCATTGTTTTCCCTATAGTTTTGTTGTTTATTATCCCCCATTTTTAATGGTCAATATTGACCCATCGCCATATCATTACTAGCTCATGAACTCTGGTACAACCCGGGCAAACGACCTTGGACCACATGCCGTTGGGACGCACGCCCTGTTGGAACGTGGTCGACATCCTTGGGGATATCCACTTCATGTCAGCACGATCAAAGTCAACTAAAACCAACCAACCACTGACCTATCAGCAACATAGGGACACCAGGGAACACCAAGCGACATCTGGATTTTCCCATCTTCTAGTCATCCAGTAGCTGTCATTGTTAGCAGCAGGGAAACCACGCGTTTTGGGGGTACATGATTTTTGGCTAATTTTGAGACAAACCCATCTTGTGACAGGCATTTAGTTTGCCCAGGTGCAGTTTTAGATGTAGAAATGTAGAAAATCCTGCTTGGCAATGATTCACCACCATTCAGAATGATCAACAGTCGTTCACTAAAGCTCATTAGCCACCATCAAATTACCAACCATCATTCAATGTTACCAATCACTATCAACCCATCATCGACAGAATCGTTAACAACCGATCACTTGTCAAGTCCTTCACCAATCACTAAGAAATCGTTATCAACCGATCACCCCTCATCAACCACTACCCTGCTACCGCTAGCGGCGTGCGCCACAATCACCGTCGTAATCATCTTTGAGCTGGCACCGCAGCCCCCGTTGAGGCGGCCGACTCAAGGACATCAGCGTCCAGTCCTCTGAAGCAAAGTCCTTGTAGAGCGGCATGCCGCCGCCGATGTCATCCACCTCGTTCCACATGGTTCCACCAGGAGTTCGTGGGCGCTGCCACCAAACAACAACGACAACAACAACAACAACAACAACAACAACAACAACAACAACAACAACAATCCAGACCTGCAGCGAGAAAAAACACGCATGACAAAGATTCGATCGCCGATTCGTGGTTTAACTGCCAAGGGTATGCCATTCTACCCTGATCTTAAAAGGGGAGTTGGGTGTTTCTCAAAATGGGGACCCCCCAAATCATCCAGTTTATCAACCATATTAAACCATTCGTCCCAAGTCGTCCCTTTTCTAGTCAGAACCTTCCACCATATTTTTGGGGGTTACACATGGCTTAAGAAACCCCCAATTTCGGGGTCCCAGAAACGGTGACCGGTTCCCATGATCGGTCCCCCGGTCCTCGTCCACTCCGAAGATGTCCACAGCCTCGAAGTCCACTGCCTCGAAATGGTGGACCCCAGTGGTGACACTGGGCACGGCTAGCGTTGACGCTTGATATGTTACAAATCATTACTACATCCATAATAAGTGATTGATGTTGATACATTCTACTTTAGTAATAATTTGGATGTATAGCAATAAATATGGTGAGTTCTTACGTATTCTTGCTAATTATTAGCTGACCATGGTAACAATAACTACCCATCCAATGACAATAACAATTCGGATTTCAATAAATCAAAGGACCATGATCTTCCACCGTGGCTGTTAAATGACAATACCAATAATGACTCCTGTACTACTAATCCTACAACTGTTATGTCCTGGTATGCTAAATCTGATAAATCTGTTAAATGAAAATAACCCATGGTAACAGTAGCTGCCCATCCTCGGTCACCATGCATTCACCTGTGAAGCCCAACCCACCCTCGCCTCCTCTTCCTCTTCTTCGTCCACTTGCCTTGGCAGCAGTACTATCAGAGTTCGATAGATGGAGAAACCCGATGGATTTAGTGCATGTCCACATCTGTAGCAATTTTGATGCTGATCATATTTCTGGCTGTAGTGTCCATAAATTAGGCTGACCATCGAACCCATTCCAAGATGGTCAATTTTACTTTGAGGGTATGCTGATCTGTGGACACATTTTGTAGCCACAGGCCACAGGTTGTACTACAACCGTATGAAAGTTGACCGGTTTCCAATAAAACTCGAGCACATGGAGAAATCCACCGACCAAATCAACCATATCAATACTGGTTGGTTTCAACCCCTATGAAAAATATGAGTCGTCCGACCAACCATTTGTAAATACTAGAGAAAATGAAAGGTGTAAAACCACCAACCAGAAAAATTCTAGGCTAAACGGCTAAACCTATTTTTGACCACCATCAGCCTCAGTTTCAATACATTCAGCCTACATCGGGAGGAAATCTGCCTGGGACTGGGGCTGGTCAAAAGTCCCAGCAAAGTACACCTGACGCAGCTGCTAGAAGCCTGCGCAGATCATCGACCGTTAGTCATGTTTTCACCATCATTCGCCACCCTTAAGCATCATTATTAATGATGGTAGTAAACCCAATTAATAGAGCATGAATAGACCCTCAATTCATCACTAACTCTGCCATAATTCGTAGTAAACCCAACAAAGGTTGATGATCATGACGATATATGCCAATGAAGATGATCAATCATCATAATGGCAATCACCTCGTGCAACAAACAGCCGACGTCAACACCAACAGCTGCAACGTCAACAATAGCAACAAAAACTGCAGCAACCTTACAACAATCCACGGATGATGCTTGATCCTCCAACAATCAGCAGAATCTTGCATAGTTAATCAGTATAATCATGGTTAAACCAAATAATCAAGTACCAAAGGATAGTAAGCCACTTCAGAACAACACAATGGTCTATGTGATTAATCACCCGAAGTAAAAAACTCTTAAGCATCATGGCACACAACTTTTCATCATCGTTCAACCCTTACTTATTTATCCCACTACTAACATTAATAGTGTGAACACAAACTTGTGAACCATGACCATCATCGAAGCATTAAAGGCGACACTCCAGCAGCCACAGCCCCCACAGCCATGTGACCCAAAAGGAGCCCAACAGCGCTATCCAAGTTACATAGGATCCGGCTTCTCCTCCTCTTCAGCCTGAACCGAGATGAAAAACTGGGCACTGCAAGGAAGTCATGCAGCGGTTTCCTATGGCAGGTGAACCATTGGCTTAGCCACGGATATGACAGGGTCATCCATCGACATTCAAGCCCACTAATCCCCCAGGAAATAGTAAATGGTATGGTTATATTATCAACAGTTGTCAACATTTGTCAACACTTGGATGGTTTCATCACGTAATCCCCAACCTAAACATCTACAACCACTTCTTTGCTCACAAGAATCCAAAGGGGCTCAGGGACCCACCACCATAGCAAGGGCTTGCTGGTTTGAAATCCTAATTTGAAGCCATAGAACTGGGCCACCCCCCAAAATGATGGGTTTCCTACTAAAATGCGCATGTACTTGGGGAGTGCAATACGGCACACAGGACGTTTCGACATCGGCCATGTGGGGGGGGGCCAACCAAAAAGCTCACCATAGGACTTTCGAGGTTCGCCAGCGGAACTGTCCCATATTCTTCACCAATATAACACCGTTGGGTAACTCTGTTGGTCTTAAAGTTGGGCGATCGTTGGGAGTGCACCCTCCTTTTCCGCACATAGTACCTAAATATGGTTGTGGTTGATCAAGAAAGTACAGTATAGGTGTCTGGCACAAGTTCGGCTTAAAGCAAATTTGTTGAGCAATCTCTAGCAATCTGCGATGCCAAAACAAAAAAACAATTGCTATGTTGGATGGAAAGGCGCCTGAGGTTTGTAGACGAAAATCTCAAGTTGTGGATCGCTGTGAGGAAAATTGAGGAAGCAATGACAATACGGCTAACAACATCAACCACTTGACAATGGCTGAGTAATACCAAACAAATGAGGCTGAATAATCGTCAATTGATGCAACAGTACCATCAATTATAACAACTCAGGTTAGCCCCTTCTCCGCAACAGTAATAACAAACTATCAGCGTCAACAGTCATCAACCGTCATCAACCGTCATCAACCGTGATCAACCGTCATCAACCGTGATCAACCGTCATCGACCATGTATCAACCATTACTCGGCCATGAATCAACCAATCATCAACCAATAATCAACCACTACTCAGCCACTAATTCAGCTTTGATCTACCATTTACTTGGCATTGGAAACAGCCAGCCTTCACTTCCTCTTCCTCCTTCGCATCTTCTTCCTTCCCTTCGGCCTAGGGGCGTCGTGGGAAGCGACGATGGGTGACTGGCTATGCTTGGTGACTTGTGGCTATGATGAGACTTGTATCAAACAGTAGCATTATTCACTATTCATGGATTAATAGATCATGATTAAGGAAATATCCCCAGTTCAACTCAATACCTTTGTAGCTGTCAACTATGATGTGACAAGAATCTATACCCACAGCGAAAAGCTGAACTTTTCCCTTGAACTAGCCCCAGCCTGTGAACCTGATGGTCATGTATCTACACGATTCTACACACGTACATGCAGCCATCTGCGATTTGTGCATAACCAACCATGGCACTTTCCAACACCTTGCGCCCTCCTCAAATTGCTTGCGCAGGGACATCCGACACCTGCAGGGTTTCCCACCACCGACGGGCTGCGGCAGTGGGAATCCCCGGTGGCCGCGGCGCGCTGCAGGGCGCGCCTCCTCCTTCTCCTTCTTGGCCTTCGCGGCCGCAGCCTTGGCCTCAGCGATCTTGGCGGCTTGCAGCTTCTTGGCCTCCTTCTGCCTGAGGAACAATGACCCCCCTGAAGTCAGCAGTCGAGGTCACCCAAGGTGGTAGTAAGTAGTGCTATAGTAATAATATGTAAGAATAGAAGTAGTTACAATTACAATAGTAGTAATAGTAATTGTAGAAGTGTAATAATGATAGTAGTAGTAATCATAGTGGACAAATATTGTTAATAGTGGTATAAACAAATAGTGGAAGCAGTAGTAATGATAAATAATAGGTCATAAAACTAATAGTAATAAAGTAGTAGAAAAAAATGAATAGAAATGATCATAACTAAATAGCAGTAGTAAGAGTAGTCATGGCTTGCTAGTACTAGTAATAGTGCTACAAATGCCACTTCCCCCTACATTCCAACAAATGAATTCAGCAAGCACCTCACTGCGCACCGGGGAGGCGCTACTCATGACGACCCGTCGAGGCACGCTTTCTCCGCGGCTTTCTTTTGCATCTTGGTGCGGTACTCGTTCTGCTTGTTCTGCCAGCCGTGGAACAGCTTCTGCCAGGCCGCGTGCTTGGTCTTGAACCACCTGGGAAAGCAGGTAACCAACGGCGGCCACAACGGTGAAAAAGCCATGCGCACCCAACAGCGGGCTGATGTTGAACCATTTTTTTTCAACTTCAGGTCGGTTTAAAGGAAAATTAAGCAGAAAACGACAAACTATGTTCAATGATGCTAGATCAATGCTACTGAAACCAACGGATGTTTTTGCAGGTGATCCATGAATCTTTGGGTGTGCTTGTAAACCACAACCACAGGGATGAAGGGGGTTGTACTAGGTACCATGATGACCATGACCATGGGTGGGGTGGTGGAGGGGGGGAACCCAGAACCTGGAACATGCTTAGATACTGCTATTTCGATGTGCATCCCCACGCTTACTAACCATGCTTGTAGAAGGGTTTTGACCCACCTTGTAGGGTTTCTTGACCCACCTTAGTAGCCGTTTACGAACCTTAGTAGCTGTTTACTAACCTATAACCTACCTTCAAAGCTTATCCCCCACAGGTACATCGGAGTTGTCACCTTATCCCGTTGTAGCGATTACGAAAAATCAACAGGTGGAATGACCAGCAATCCGGACAATGGAGGAGCCCATCTTCCCATTCTTTCCAAGCTGGAGCCAAGTTTAACCATTATGAAGCATCATTGTAATTTAGCTTGATAGTTGATTAGTCGACTATCAATGGCACTATCAATGGCACTATCACTGGCAATTGCAAAAAATACGAACTAATTACAGCAACAGAAATGCACCATGAATGGCTACTACGAATTGGCACCATTTGAGATCGTTACCATTGCACCTGGTATCCTGACGGTACCATTGATCAACTCTGGGTGCACCAGGTATTAGTAACATTGGTCCATATGGGGGGTTCTCAAAATGGGGAACCCCAAAAATGATTAGTTTATCACCTATAAATAAATCGTTAATAGGTGATTTGGTGGAAAATGGTTTGTTATCACCTATAAATGGTTGGTTTATCACCTATCAATGGTTAATAAGCTGGATGACAACTGGGGGTCCCTATGACTTGAGAAACACAACCATATCCATTGTTTCACCTGCATGCATCACCATCATCAGAAAGCATCTGAACCGTGAACCATGGAATCAGTGCCCAGGTATCGGTAGTTCTAAACCATCATCATTAAGTGGTTGGTTGTAGCTCACTACCGCTGCGAAAAATATGTTTTGCAAGTCAACCAACCAGCTGTTTTTTCTGGGGAAAATAGAACATGTCAATCAAAGCACCAACGAGTTAAGCATCTGAACAAGCATGGTAGTAATGATCATTCATCCATGGTTGATGGCACCATCGATACGTGATCCCCGGGCTGTTGAGGGTAGCTCTCCTTTTGGAAGTGGACCGGCCACAAGCGCCTCACTGCATCCTGGGGTTTCTACATGAATCCCCAGTTTTGTCATGGGCATGGTAAATGAATTCATTTAGGACATGGTTTCTAAATGAAAGTTTCTAAATGAATTCCTGGGTGAAGCATGGTAAACCCTTCAGTTTGAGGAACCAAATGTGGTCTGAAGGGGATCAGCAACCATGGCAAATCCAGCTCATCAAAGGCTGGTGATTCACCAGCGCTATTGCGCAGGAACTGATGATGGTCAGCGCTGGATTTCCCATGATCCATAAATAGAATGGTTGTTGGTTGTTATATCTTTTATTAACCATTATATCATATCTATGATTAGGACTATTATACCCAGCATAGTTTACCTGTCATTCATGATCAGCTCATAAATATCAAATAATCATAATTACTTTCCGCGATTTACTATTCTTTATAGACTGGTGAATATTTAAAAGAGCAATGATTGACCATTGTAATTACTCGTCAAATATCATTTTTATAGAATGGTAAATGTAAAAAAACACATGATTTACCGTTATCATTGATATGATACACCATCTTTTATAGAATGGTAAATGTAAAACATCATGATTCACCATTATTATCAACCATTATATACAATGTTTAATAGAATGGTAGATATAAAACACCATGATTTACCACTGTGATTAACCATTTTATACCATGCTTAGTAGAATGGTAAATGTAAAACAAAACCATGATTCTATAACCATTATCATTAACCATCATATATCATCGTAAATCATTATTGTATACCATTCGTCAATGTACCATTTTCAACAAAGTGGTAAATGTAAAACGCCATGATTCACCGCTACTATCAACCATTGTATTCAATTTCTAATAGAATGGTAAATATCAAACACCATTATTTACAACTATTATGAACCATTTTATGCCATGTTCAAACGAATGGTCAATGTAAGGCACCATGGTTAACCATTATCACTAATTAACCATCACATATCATTTGTCATCATTACTATATACCATTGATCAATAGTAACCATTATATTCAGTTATTGAAATATTTAAGGGAAAATATCAAACAACATGACTAACCATTAACCATCATACATCATGTTTGATCAATATTATATACCATTCAGAAATATCAACCATTCTATACTATTAATAGATATTGTATATTAATTACCGTAATCACTATTGATAGAATTCCACCATGGTTAAACCATCCACAACAACGACTGGGTTCACATCTACCTCTCTTTTTCAGATGCTCTCCCCAGCCTTGGTGCACCGGCAATCCCCTGCGATCCGCCATGGTCACTTGTCAAGTCATAGGGGTCCCCCCCAAAGCATCCATCAATACTCATTGTTAGTGATAAACCACATATTTTTTGGTACCCCTATTTTAAGAAACGACCAAATAGGTGTTTGTCAAGTCATAGGGGTCCCCCAAATCACCCAATACTAAGTCTTTAAAGTAGAGATCAAAAATAGTTTGCATAAAAAAACACAATGACATTTTCCTCTTGGATCATACTATCATAGCTATCCAATAGCTTAACTGATACTTTGTCTGGTGTATCACTTAACTTCCCTCGTTATCCAATAGTCAACTCACAGATTTTTTGGTGGATTTAACTGATACATTTTCCGGTTGGTGGTTGACCCACCCATACGAAAAATATGCTTGTCAACCAACCAACCATTTGTTCATTGTTTCATTCGAGAAAATAACAAATGTCAATCAAACCACCAACCACTAGTTGTTTAATTGACCGTTATTGTCGGTAACCCTTTTGAAACCACCTATGACCTATGAACCATTAAAACCTGATAGTTTTTCTGGTGTATCAGCGGTGATGAGCATCCAACTCGATCCATCACCTTCGGCCAAAAGACATGGAAGGAGACAAGTCCTCGACGCGACTGGTCAGCTTGCGATCCATGATCCACTTCTGCAGAACCTGTCAGGTCGCGGGCTCGCGGGTACCAGGGAAGGCTTGATGATTGGTGGGTCATGGTGGTTCATGGTGGTTAACTGATGATTGGTTCGTTGATTACTGGTAGATGAATGGTGGTCCATTGATGGCCAATAATTGGTGGTTGAATCATGAGATGTTTGGTTTCATCGTGGTCCACAAGGATGGTCAATAATGGTGCTGGGTGGTTTATTGATGTTCATTGATGATTAGTGGTTGATTATGGTTCCTTGATGGCCAGTAGTTGGTGCTTCCAACAATCGGTCGATTGCATAATGTCCCACGACGTGCATTTTCGACGTAGTGACTTGTTCCCTATGACGATGATTGGATGGTTCCCGAGTGATTCTTCCCAATCGCAGGGCCTGGAACAATCGCCAAGGATGAAACTTCATAGCTCAGTGACAGGTCAGTGATTTGGATCTATGCTCAGACCAACTGGCAAATTTATTGAAGTTGAATGGTTGGCGAATGACTAACTAAACTATTAACCAACAACAACTAATTAGTAGATAGCTAATTAATAGATAGCTCATTAATAGATAGCTAATTAACGACACTAAATCTGGGTATGGCAATAGATTAACTAATAGATTAATTAATTGATATGGTTAAGTTAAATTGCTGGCAAATAATTAACTAAATTATAGATAGCTAATTAACAACAACTCCTACATGATTCCATCAATAGCTGCGCATCGTGGGTTGATAAAGAAACAAAACTATTGGTTACTGAATGGTTAGCCAATAACGCTGAATTGGTCAATGATCAACTTTGGGAAATGACCGGATGTCAATGGCTTCGGTTGGCGGGTTACGGAATTGATCGGGTTTGACCAAAATCAGCAAGCTAGATCAAACTAGATTAATGGTTTATATCTAAATGCTTGAGTTATGACCTCTACTAAACACATAGTAAATAAGTGATGTGAGTAATGACTCTAACCAAATGGTTAATGGTTGAATTATCTGCCAACTGCCAAGAATGCTAAATAAGCGTACTTGGTTCTAATAGCCATGATCAACAAAGAACTGTTGATTGAGCGTCACCCATCTACTCATTGCTGGGGCTGGGATGCTCCAACAAAAATCATCAGCGGATCTTGATGACGGTTCTTCTAACGAGAGCAACCATAGTTTAACAGTTGATTCTCGGAAAAATGATGATTATAAACGGCTAGTGCTGGTCAATGGTCGATCAACAACCCATGATAAACTATAAGTATCATGCTTTATCATACCAACGACGTGAATCATCACGGTCTGACACAGCGATGTTGCATCGCAACACGATCAACCACTGGAGTCAGACGACGATGAACAACTGGATCTACCAGCTGTTCTACTGGAGTAAATTGTGGTTTCTTGAAATAGGGACCCCCGGCTTTTGTTAAATATAAGGTTAGATCAAAATCTAGGATCCATTTTCTTAAAATAGTATTATGGATGGTTTCTTACTACAAATGGTGAATGTAAAGGGTGATTTGTAGGGTCCCCTATTTTGAGAAACACCTGAAAAAAAACCATAACTCTCTTAGCAGATCTTCCAAGCATAGTGAATTGCCATCTATTATAATCAGTGCTGATTATAACTATCTTCTTACGCCTATAGCTCCATGGGGATAAACTCCATCGAGAACTTTGGGGTCCCCAAACTACCTTGAGAAACGTTGTTAGACATTGTTTAACCATTATTGTTGGTAATCATCTCTCATCATTCACAATTATGACAAACTATTTACCACCATATATAATCATTAAATAACAATTACATAACCACTAAACAGCCACGAAATAACCACCACACAACCACTACACAACGTCTATAGAAGATCCTCATTGGCAGCAGAAAACTCCAGCGGCCACCTGCCCAGCTTGCGTTCCCTTGGCGCCCCATTCATATCCGATGTCGTCAAAACCTGGCAGCGCGTCGTGGCGCAGCGCAGTGAGCTGCGAGCTGTGCGAGCTGATCTGAAGTGGTCAATTTTCATGGGGGAAATCACCAGGTTCGAGTGGGAAATCATCAGTTTCTAGTGGGGAAAAGCCAGCCAGTTCGAGTTTCTAGTGCGAAATCACCAGTTTCTTGGAAAGGAAACCAGCTATGTCTACGATTTTAGCCAACTATCTCTAGGTTTTCCAGTGCCAAATGTATCTATCCAAGGGTGATGATCATTGATTATAGGGACATCGCCCGAAACCACGACCCCTCAAATGGTCTTTCAGTTCAACGGTCAGGTGGGTGATCAACATTCATTTGGAAAATCACTCCATAGAAATAGATGGTGAAATCAAAATTTCCTCTATGTTTGCCTTGCTGGGTTTCCAGTCGAAAAATCCTAAACATTTCCAATGTTTTCCATGGAAATAGATGTCCCTTCCGAAGATTTCCAACCACAGTGTTCCTTGCGATTTTGCAGCCCTGCCAAGCCACCAGAAATGGTAATGGGAAAGTTGTTTGCCAGTTTGGAGTAGACAGTGGGAAAAACATGCTGCGGTCATGCGCCCTCCGGCAGTCTTGAATCGCTGGATAATGCATTGGGTCTGGATGCTGTAGCTAATAAAGGAATAACCCGGTTCCACCCACCAAGCTGTTTAATCACCAAAGAGGACTACCGACTGCTGCTGCACTGCTCGCTGTGCATGGTAGTTGGAAGCTGTCCGCAGTAATCACCAAAGGGGACTAGAGTTGGTTGTTGATTATCCGATTCAAAGCAAACATGTTTCACAAGTATCGACCAAAATTTATCATTAACAATCAATGACCAACCCTCATGAACCACCTATCAACCATAAAACCTGACTCACCAGAATACGACACTGTTATTGAAGTGTTTAACCAGCTCTTCGATTTCACCACTATCATTATTGGTCTCTACTATTCGCCACCAACAATTGTTCTCAAACCATTTTCTGCTAGTCAACCATTGACCAATATTTCTGAACAGCATGACTCATCAGCAATTCAAATCCAATCGAACCAGCATTCACAAGCATCGGTGGAATCAAATAATCATCAACACTATCATTTAATATCAACCTATATCAACCCTAATCCTGTATAAACCTCATCCAACCATCATTTGGGTGTGTACCAAAATAGCGGAACCCCCAACACCAATGGTTTCCATTCGTTAAATGATCATGAGCTTTGGTGGGGCTCATTGGTTGCCCTATCGCTTGGCTGTTGGTTATTGTCCCCTATTCCTGACCATTATTACTCACTACAAACCATCATATCTAAAACCTATCTTACTGAAACCAACAACTATGTTATATCAATCAATTGAAACCATCATCAATCATCATGAGCACCATCATTCCTAACCATTTATTAGCCATTAATCAGCCATTCATCAGCCATTCATCAACCATTCATCAACCACCAAATCACCACCACGAACCGCTACGAATGACCTCATCACCCCCATGGGGCGGGCACCCTTTCACGCCCCGCCTTCCTCCAGGTCCGGAAGGGAGAACTTGGTGAAGCCTCGGGAGGTGAGGGACAGCAGGGTCATCCGAAGGATGCGACAAAGGATGGTGAATTTTTTTCGTGATGAAAACTGTGGTGAAATTTTTCGTGGTTAATGGTGATAAATAGTGGTGAGATTAGTGGTGAGAGTAGTGGTTAATATTGGTTAACTAATGGTGGTTAATGGTGGTTAATAGTAGTTAATAGTGGTAAGTAGTCGTGAATAGTGGTTAATGATGGTGAGATTAGTGGTACTCATGAAATGGTTATTTGTGATGGAGTGATGGACTTAATGGCCTACGACTAGTGGTTCAGGATGGTGAATAGTGGTAAATCATGGTGTTAATGATGGTGAATGATGGTCAATTCAATGATGGTTCATGATGGTTCATGCTAGTTGTGCTATGGATTTGTTATGCTATGGATTTTGTGACATAATGGTTGATGGTGGTTAATGGTGGTTAATGGTTCATGATTTCCCACAATGTCATGGCTCAAAAAGGGTTGTCGTGGTTAATGTGATGGTTAATTATTGGTCGATCATGGTAATTAATAATTCAGGGAGCACGTGAATATTAATACTGGTTAGCAAAATGATTTGTACATTAGCTAAACAAGAGGTTGATAAACACTAATGTGACATAAATAAGCAAAATCAACATAGCATGCCCAACACCCTGGTTGTCAAACAATAGTTGACAATTCTTGGAGAATACAAACATACTGTTTGTAGCTAAGCGGCAATAATGACATCAATCGGTGACACTGGGGAGAAAGTGGCCCACAAGAGGGTAATGGCTCAAAGCAACGTTAGTTACTAGTCATGGATAACTAGCGGTATAATCAGGAGTGACCTCCATGATATTGCTCCACGCACAGTAATGGATAAGATCTAATCAGGATTCACAGTGGTCAAACTATGGGTTTGTCAAGAAAAGGCAAGAACCAACCACCATGGACCAGCACAGTTGTCAATAGTGGTTGACCACAAGTTGGCATATATCTTCAATAACAATGGATGAATCATAGCATGCCAACCTATGACAATGTCTACGGTGGCTCCAAATTTCCTTCTATCAAAAAGAGACCAACAACATCCAACAACTACATACCACCTCATTCTAATATACCACCCTATCAGGTCACAATATATCCAATACGTTCTGATGTTAGATCAATATTCATCAACCACTCTCAAAATTGCCCACCAATAACTGGGTAGTTTTCACAATTTAATATCGGGGGCTAATGAACAAATGGATGATCGTGTTGATACTGGTTGACATTGATTGATGGTATCATCGCTAACCAGTACTGGTTGATTGTTGATTGATGGTATCATCAATAACCAGTACTCGTTGATTAATATCAATCGTTATTAACCATCATCAACAATCAAATCAACCACTATCAACAGTCCAGTTAACCCACTAACAACCACTGTTTTTAACCACTAGCATGAACCATACTGGTTCAAATCCACCATTCTCGAACCCAGACTCGGGTCCCGGCTGGTGTTCAAGAGATGCTCGGGGATATCCGGCAAAGGCAGCTTGCGGAAGGTGATCTTCTTCTCCTAGAGAACTGGAGGTGAAGAAGGCTTCAGCTTGTGGTTAATGATGATTTATCATTTATCATCGTGGCTAATGATGGTTGATCATGGCTAATGATGGTCAATGAATGATGATCAATTAATGATGGTTAATGATGGTTAATGATGGTCAATTGAATGATGATTAATTGTTGCTTTTAGTGGTAAATGATTAGAGGTAGTGGTTAATGATGGTTGATCATGGTTTATGGTGGTCAATGATGATTCGTAGTTGATGTTGATTAATAGTGGTTGACAGTAGTTAGTGGTTCGTGATGGTTAAGAGTGGTTGATAGTGGTGGCTACAAATGGTGGTTTCTCAAAATAGGAGTTCTTCGGCTGCGGACTGGAGTTGCAAATGGCTAAGATCTCGTTGGTGTTTATGCATATATATATATATACACTATATTATACTGGTGATTGAAAATGGTTAATGATATAGTGGTTTGGTGGTTGAAACGCCGCTATGAAAATTCAACTTGTCAACCAACCATTTGTTAATACATTTGGGCAAATAAAAAAGGTTTGAAACCGGCAACTATTTCAAATAACTGGAAAAATCGATCAAGAACAAGAAGGGTGATCGATGACGATGATGGTGATGAGCGATGAGTTAAAGGTGGTGATTAAGGGTGGTTTAATGATGGCTACAATAATCATGATCGGGACAGCCTACGATACTGGTGGGTATTCAAAAGTAATGACTATGTCTTTTACTGGATGATGTAAAAAAACTGGATGATGAATGGTTGGTAATGATCGATTATGGTTAATGGTTCACCCATCAGAAGAAAACAATACCCACAACCTATCCTAATCCAACTGGCGCACGAGCCTCGCCGTCAGTTGGAAGTGCCATGTTGTCAACCAACCCATCTAGATCAGTAGCACTTCAGGTCAAAAATGGATTTGTCCATAGATCTGGTGGTACCTCCTAAGCGTCCAGGTTCACTGGTGCAATTGTGAAAAGGGAAAGCACCAGTGACTTAGGGCTACCGTAAACTTGGACCAACCCGGATGGCTGTGGGTCAGTTCACCCCCAGTCCTCCAGTGGTTCCCCTAACATTAACCAGCATGTCTTTCCTATAGTTTTGTTGGTTATCATCCCTCATTAGGTGGTTCGTTGATATCGACCCATAGCCATATCCCTCTTTAAAAAAAACTTTACCCAAATGGAGGAGCGCTCGGGTTCCTGCTCGGCTGGAACCCGAGCCCGATCTCGGAGAAACGTCCCAAACATTGGGCGCGACACGGCGGGGTTGAGTCGTTGGTTGGGAATGATTCATGGGGTACAAGTAGCACTCGTTAATCAACCACCATTATATAACCATCAACCATCATGAGTATCCACTTGTGATATGAAATAACAACTGCTACATATTAGGTAACGTAAGTTATTGATCAATGTAGATCAATACAATTCAATATTGGCTATGAATTGTGGCCTGTAGGGGGGGAACAATCGATCACCACTCATCCATGGTTCAACCACTAATCAACTATTTGCTGGGCAGCGGCGATACTTTTGTCCAAAACTGGAGCAAACACGAAGCACAGGCAACCAACAAGCGTGGTAGCCGCAGTGCTGGATAAACTAAGGTAATTCAAAGTCGTGCTCATCGGCTTCATGATGGCAGCATGATGGCAGCAACATGCAGCAACCACAAATTTGTTACATAAATTGTATATCACTCATATCACCAATGTTAACCTCGGATTCACAAACCCCGGGTTGATTGATAGGGGGTATCAAAAGCCAACTGGTTTCACCTTAAAGTAGTAGCCCCCCCAATGTAGTCAACCCATGGTTGATTAATCCGGGGTTCACATTAAATGCATAGTTTTTTATATTCTTCATGACCATCACTGAGGGACGGCCAAATAGACTGGTCACCGGCCACACGCTTCAGGGGGGGGTCATCCCTCGCCGCGCCTCGGGAGTGAGACTGACCTTGGGAGGTTCTTCCTCCACTTCCACGTCTTCGGCCTCCTCTTCTTCCACCTTAACGGCTCTGACAATGCGCCGAGCGCCGGGAGGTCATGGCAGGTCATGGCAGGTCATGGCGTCTGCGGCTCGTATCTTTGCATGATTTATGGTTTAAGTATGTTGAAGTTGTACTTCATCAATTCTATTTGATCAACCGCTAGTGGGCTTATATTATGTATATGTATAAATACACATTGGACTATTCCATTAGTCAATACATATACATACGCATATATATATATATATACATACATAACCACTAATCAAAATAATTTGATAATTATATGTGATCATTTGTGTGTTTAGCCAATGTAAATGTAAGTATTTCTACTGTATGTTAAAATAGATATATGAATAACTGCTACGATCACCATGATGATAATCTCAGGGTAACCATAGTTGCTGACCAACCTTATGCTTGAAGCTGCAGGACCGATCGCCTCCTCTTCCATCTCCACGTCGTCCTTGCGGGTGGCACGGGTGGTGGGATTGGGACCCCCGAAAGGGTACCTAAGCCAGCATGAACTGCGCAGTGCTGGACGATGGACAACAACTAAGCAACCGACAATGAGAAACATCAAGGAAAACTCGTGATATACAGGGCACTTGCTGTGTAAGTCACAGTTTTACGTAGGCTTAACATGGCTTAACAGTCATATTTACTCTTGAGCATTGTCAAAACTTGCGAAAGTCCTTGGCGATTTGCCATGGGTTCGAGTCGAATTACCATCTTTTGCTAAAACTGGCCAAGGTTGAAAGATCTCCAAAGAAAACAGTCAGCTGCCATTGCTTTGTTTCACACTGCTGGCTTAGCTTGTGACCAGTATCCCCTGCAAGGCCATGCAGCGGTGGGAACTGGGCCGTCCTTGGTTTCTTCCTCCTCTTCCTCGATTTCACGACCTTCGGCTTCCGCCTTCTTCTTTTCAGCCTCCTTCTTTGCCTAGAGTGAAGCAGCACTTCCACCATCGGGCATGTTCGCGGTGTATTTTCAAGCCATGACAAGGGAATCGAAATGTGCATTGTGATGCGTGGCCGAGTTTAATTAATCAATGATGTTTAACTATCCGGTATCGCACTGTGTCATGAGAATCTCAGCAACTGCAGTTGGTTCGGTAATTGGTCCTCAGTCGTCTACAACCTCCTCCATCCTCCTCCCTAGTTGCACTAGTGTGAAGCGATTGGTCTATGATCAGATTCAGGGTTCATACTGCAAATAGTAGCCGTTAGCTGTGGGAACAACTTTGTTTAGAGAAAATCGACGGCTTCCCTCTGGGTCTGTCCAGAAATGGCACCGCCAATAGGGACACCATCGATTTTGGAAAACCACTTGATTTATGGAGAAATTGTGGATTGTGGTAATTTTTTGGATATTTTTTTCCTTTTGGAAAACCACCATCGATTTTGGAAAACCACTTGATGTATGGAGAGATTGAAACCAAAGGAACTCAACAAAAAAACACCAAGGATCTTGAGGAAACGCCAAGGTTTTCTTGTGGATGGCGATTTTGAAGCTTGGGTATGACCTTTTGAAGCTTGGGTATGAACCATCCAGCATTCTTTTGGATGGTTCGCGCACTTCGTATGGCTTCTTTACACGGTGGAGAGTCCCAGCATCCGACTTGAATATCTGAACACATTTTTCTCCACTTCTACCCTTATACCTAGTACCCAACCTGTAGCTATTCCCAAATACCTATCGCTACTGAACCATCAAGTAACGCTCCAGCCTTCAAGAACTGGAAGCAGTGAAATGATGCGTCAGCACTGGCGGGGGTTGTGGTTGATAAGGGACACCAAGGACGATGATAGCAGCGAGATTTCTTGCAATTCAGCTGTTCAACAGCTGTGAGACAGCTAAAGCGACTCCGACCAGCTGCCAGGTGACAAAATGATCAGCTGGCGTTCAAGATGACGACTTGAAAAATGTGGTAGTGTCTCAAAGTAAGGGTGCCTCCAAATGGTCCATGTCAAATCATGTACTGTAATAAACCATCCATTTTGGGAGTCTCCTATGGCTTGAGAAACACCCAAATGGGTTGGGTGAAGTGGCGCTAAATGCTTCCAAAAGAACAGAGTCTGCCCAAGCCGGAAGCGTCAATCATGCTTTGAAAATGCTAAATGCTCAAGAAACATGGTTAGTGATCAAGTTGCTAACAGTACACAATGATTGAGCATGATAAATGAAAAAACAGTTAAAACAACCTGAAAACGTCTAGTGACACCGAAAAACATGTAAGGTAGTTATTGTCGGTGACAGCCTTCTCTTGAGCTTTCTTCATTTCCTCCAACTTCTTTTGGCGCTCCTCGAGCTGGAGGAAGGTTCAGCATGTCGTAGCTGAACACGCTTGAAAAATATAGATATATGGTGGTTTCAGAAAATTAGGGACCCCCAAAAGGGTTGGTTTAATTCACTAGATGGTAAATAAACTGGATGATTCAGGGTCACGCCTCTTTGAGAAGCATCAATATTGGTATCCAATGATATGTTTGATATCCAATGGTCCAATGTATGATGTAGTGTTTGAAAAAGAATTACTGATATCTATTATGCTGACGCTCGTCTTTCTCAAGAGTTCTTCAGAAACACATATCATCTGCATTTGTCAGATTCATACACGTATCATCTAGACTTGTCCGTATCCACACTTGTAGATGTGTCACCCTACCAGCTTCCCACAATTGCCATTTGCGGAGGACCCCCTTACCGAACAAATTGGCACGTGTCAGCCCCACCCATTGATCCCAACCACAGGAGATCCAGTTGATAAACCATGAAAAAATCACCGAAGGGAAAACTTGGGATGCAAAGACCTGGTGGCTTCTCAGAACCAGTTCTTGGACATTTTTGGCACCTGGTTGATGAAGGGTGGCAACTGGCCACCTGTCTGGCGGCACAACGGTGGATCCGCTCCTTCTCCGCCTTCTTCTTGGCCTTCTCCGCCTCCTTGGCACGTTTCTCAATGGCCTTCTTCCGGGCGGCCTCGAGGAACGTCATGAGGTGAACGGCGAGTAGTCACCATGAGGAAACGGCTGGGTGCTTCTGAAGTCGTTGGTTGGGAAGCGAACTTGTTGAAAAATAAGAAAACTGGCTGGATAAAACATGATTAAACATCCAATAAACTTCCAGTTCATTTCCAAAGAATGGTTAAGGTTTATTGACAATTCCGATGCTAAGTGGGGCACCCCGATTTTGAGAAACCACTACTTCAAATCACGGAAATACAGTGGTCGTGAATTCTCCAAGAAGGTTCCGGAGGTCGTCTGTGGTAGATTGAGACTTTTTTGACCGCAATTCCAAGTCACATGGTCAGCACTTGTCTGCCGTGGGGCAGCCACAAACCAACTTGTTGAAGGTCTTGGTTTTGTGGTTGATCAACTGATATTTCTCATCCAGGCCCTTCAAGCTGGGGAGCTTGTACGTTTCATCGGGGCCTTTCCAACACCTGTCGTAGACGTCTTCGTAGCCAGAACTCTTGGTCCCATCATCCACTTGGGCCGGCCAAGGCATGCTCTTGCCCCGCCATTTGCGCCATGACCTGCGCACTGAGAACATTCCATCCTTCCAAAGCTCATCGTCCCGCCAACGGCCAGTCTTCGCCCAGTCACAAAGACGTTCCTTACATTGCTCCGGGACCCACTCCTTGCTGTAGTCCACGAGGATGTCAAGTTTTTGGTTGTTGCAATAGTTGGCGTTGCCTTGAAAGTCACCAGCAGCACAAAACGCAGTGTCACCGGCCCCAACCTTCTGCATGGCGACGAAACGCTGGGGTGAATTTAAGTAAACAAAGTAGTCCTCGCACTCATTGAGTGGGACGTTGGTCACGTAGAAGAAGCCATCGCTGGCCGGTCCTTGTTTCCATTCGACCTCATGCTTCTCCCACTTTGGCGGCGGTTTCAAGTGAGAACAATCCACTGGCTTGTGAGGGAGATGATCAAAGCGGCCCGGGTCCGTCTCGAAGCGCACAGCGTGCACTGGGCAAGCCGCGAGGCTCGAAATGAGCAACGAGCAGAACATGTTAACTCATGGGGAGTGCGAGCTCGCAAACTGACGGAAATTTTTGTCTGCCTTGAGATTGAAAGATGCGGCATGCGGTAGTGACTTGCACAAACACCTGCTAAAACACTGAATCTCAAGGTTAATAGCGAAGAATGAAGATTCCAAAGAAAAAACCTAATTCTTATATACAGTTGAAGCAATAAACCACCTGGGTAATGGCAGATCTATTTGAGACCTTTTTTGCCGAAATTCAGATCAGCACTTGTCCGCAGTGGGGCAGCCACAAACTTTCTTGTTGAAGGTCTCAGCAGGGCGGTTGATCAGTTGATATTTATTGTCGAGATCATCCAAGCTGGGGAGCTTGTAGATGTCCGGTCCAGTCCAACAGCTTTCGTAGACGTCTTCGAAGCCCATACTTTTGCCCTTGGCTTTGCGGTTCCAAGGCTTGCTCTTGCCTAACCATTTCCAGTTCTTCCAACGACCCGTCGTTGCAAAGTCACAAAGACGTTCCTTACACAGCTCCGGTACCAACTCCTTGCTGTACTTCAGTAGAACGCCAAGGTTTTGCTTGTTGCAGTAGTTGGCATTGCCGTGAAAGTCGCCAGCAGCACAAAACGCAGCGTCACCAGCCTCGACCTTCTGCATGGCGACAAAACCACGACCCATGGCATTGTCAAAGTAAGTGAAGTAGTCCTCGCACTCATTGATCGGGACACTGGTCACATAGTAATAACCATAGCCACTACCGCCCGTTCTTCTTTTGAACACGGCCGTGTGGTTCT
Organism: Symbiodinium kawagutii; assembly: GCA_009767595.1. Taxonomy (NCBI): domain Eukaryota; class Dinophyceae; order Suessiales; family Symbiodiniaceae; genus Symbiodinium; species Symbiodinium kawagutii. Next base: position 117,090 of record VSDK01026830.1, read on the forward strand.
CCCACTTTGGCGGCGGTTTCAAGTGCGAACAATCCACTGGCTTGCGAGGGAGCTGTTCCCAGCGGAAGTTCGTGTCCGTCTCGAAGCGCGCAGCGTGCACTGGGCAAGCCGCGAGGCTCAAAATGAGCAACGAGCAGAACATGTCAACTGATGAGCTAGAGGTGCGAGCTCGCAAACTGACGGAAATTTTTGTCTGCCTTGAGATTGAAAGATGCGGCATGCGGTAGTGGTTTGCCAAAAAACCATCAGCTGAGCACTGAATTTCAGGCTTAGTAACGGAAAAGGAATATTCCAGAGAAAAATTAGACAATAGTTGCAGTGATAAACTACCCCGTGTTTACCATAAAGTAATTGGACCATATTGGACCCATGATTTCCACAGCTGAATCTCTTCGCTGCTCCGCCTCTTCCTTTTCCTTCTTGAACTGCGCATCGGATTGCTCCTGCTTGTCCTTCAAGATCAGCTCCTGAAAGCTGTGGGAAAACATCTGGCGCGAACATTTCCGTGGGGAAACCGCTGATCAGTGCAGGGTTGTGCCACGAGGAGACCGCCATGACCAACCAGGGGCTGCCGCAGGCTGCCACAGGCTGCCAATCTCCTGGGTTTTCTTCTTGAACTCTGCATCTGGAGTTCCCATGACGACCAAAGCCTTCTTCCTGATGGCAGCGAGAATAGTTCATCACCACTCAGGATGTCACCAACAAACATGACGTGGTGATGATAAGTTATAACGCACTCGCAACCCTAGGTTGAGGGTTTCAGGCTTTAGTATTTGTGTGCTGCTGACTTCGCTCACGATGATAGCTGGTAAGGTTCTGGAGATGTGAGTCGATTTCAACCCCCTGTAGCCACTGCCAGGGGATGCCATGAGATATGGATCCAGCAGTTACAGGCTATAAATTGACCATAATTAGCCATCAATCAATCATGATTGGATCCATTCCTGTAAACACCTAGCTGTGTTTTAGCAAAGCCCCCACCAACAGTTCCATCTCCAAAATTCATTTTTACTCGAGAACTACGGCCTAAACCGTGCATAACAATCAAGTTTGAAATCCTATCCACATCCAAAATCACAGAAACAAATTGATGATTCCAGTGTAGCCATGGATCTGCACCATCCCCAAAGCCCCTCCCAAGCCGGGCCGGTGTCGTGCCCAAGACACTTGAAGGACGAGTCAAAGAACTGCGCCAGTGAAGTGCTTCGGTTCTCTTTACTCAGGTTGCCTCGCAGTTCCATCACGATGTAGTTCCTGCGCTTTCCACCCCATCGTTCCGCACAAGTTGTGTTGATCCAACGCCAGCAGGTTGTCGGCGTCGATTCACTGAGGCTGGTGCTGCGAACAACTGCCCCGTCATGAAAAATATGAGCGAGTCAACCAACCAACGATCCCTAAATATTTTGGGGAAGTTCAAAAATGTTTGGAACCACCAACCAAATTCATCGTGATTCACCAGTCCAGTATTCAGTACGGTTTTCCATGTCAAGGACCCGTTTTTTGGGCAGATGGAGGCCACGGAAGATGGGATCATCCATGAGAATCTAACAACTGAACTTCAACCCTCTGAAAACGCTAGTCATCCAACTCCCAGTCAGTCATCCAACTCCAGTCATTCAACCCTTTGAAAACCACTGATGGTTCCAGAACACCCAGTCATCCAACTCCCACTCCCACTCCCATGACATGCATGTCCATGTGGTCAATCCGATGGCTACGGAAACTCCAAAATAATGGCAGGTTCCGTGGTCTGCTAGCACGTATGCATGGTGGTTTCTCAAGGTAGGGGGTACTCTGTACCCCTCAGTCATCTAATAAGATATTAGCCGTTTATAGTAAACCAACGATTTTGGGTGTCTTTCCATTTCAAGAAACCACCATGTATAGTATATACTTGTTCAACCCCTTTAGGTGATTGACCATTGGTTTTGGGGGTTCCCTGTGGCTTGAGAAATACCCATAAAAACCCCAGCAATTTGCAAATCTTTGGTGCTCTTGGGGCTTTGAAGGTTGAGGGTCTTATCTTTGGACCATCATTCACCTTCTGGATCAAGGACCAGCTTGACGTATGGATTTCTTGACCTCCATCATTGAAAACAAGTAATAAGCATCATAAAGCATAGTAATTACTAAACATTACCCTTTGGTAAAGCAATCTGTCAATAAACAAATTACCATCTATAGCTGGTTTCCAAGGGTTTCCCCGTAAGAATGATGATTTCTCTTAAAAACTGATGCTTTTCCACTGCCAGGTTCGTTTACCAAAGGGTATCTACCATCACCATGTTGCCCACGACTTCGGTGAACGAAGTGTCCTCTTCTGAAGTGGGGCCATGCACTGAACCATCCTGGGACGGTGAGAAATGTGACTGGGCTTATGGCTATAAGAAATGACGCTTTTGTTTACATGCTAATATTGAGTATATATGCTGCCATAAGCTTATTGCCTAGGAATCTTATAGCTTATGATAGCTTCTGGTTTTGCAAGAGTATATGCTGCCCAGGAATACTTTATTGGTATATAAAATGGATTGAGTACAATGACAAGTTCGGTGCATATCAATGTTTTTTCATCTGGAAATTTGTGTATATATCTAGAATGATCAGCAAAACCATCGCTACATCCATCTTAATCTAGCATCTTCAATAGAATCCATATGTCATCGTAGTCTTCCTGTGTGGTGTCTATAGTTTGCAAGAACATACGTGAAAAATCCTACCTGGCCTGATACGAGTACATCTATGTAAACATCTGTATCACCAAAGAGTTCGTGAGATCGGAGCTCACTGGGCGGGGGTTCAGTCTTTTTTGTGGCTTGCTGTGGATGGCTGCACTGCAATCACCACTCATCATTCGCCACACCTACGACGGAATAACGATGATCTAATTATGCTTAAGCACTTTTTACCGAAATGAGCTAATAATAACGAACAATGGTATATATAACCATATATAACCGCTGATGATGATGATGATGATGATGATGCTAGTGGTGATGATGATGAAGAAGATGATGATGATAATGATGATGGCTACGAGGCCTTCAAGTCTTCAACTTGTGATGTTGACCCAGTCCCTATGGATTTTAATCTTCCATTGAAGCCAATCACCTTCTCTGATATGCTCCATCCATTTCCGGTGCGTATATGACTGACAACAAATAGAACAAAGTAATCATCGTATATGCAAAGATAATCAAACTGTACCAACATAGCATATCCGAAAGCATTGCATACAGTCAATCATGAATCCTGAAGTGGATAAAATGTCAGTATCTTCAATATCTAGATCGCCGGCAAAAACAAACATGAGTTTACTGGTTGGTGGTTGAACCGCCCTTTGAAAAATATTAGTCAACCATTTATTGCCATCCTGCAAGACCCTGGGGGCTCAGTCAGCAGCGCACTCGGCGCCGCAGACAGTCTCTGAAATGCAACGGATGCTGTGAATTAATTGGCCAAAAACCCGGTCAGCCGAAATGGAAAGTCCATCCCTTAAGAGCCTGATTTCTTCCTCCCAAAAAATCGATCGCAAGCTTCTGGAGTGGAAACAACGGGATCTGAGGCCACGAGTTGGAGATGAATCCCGAGGGATGCACGCGGCCGTTCGTCTTAAGTTTTGGAGAAACTTTATCAGGAATTAGAGGATGGGGTGATCTCACCTTGGTGGAGTGATTGCAAATTTTTCGCAAGATTTTTGCATATGCTGCTGGGGATTTTTCAGTATCAAGTTCATATCCCATGTAGAAACAAAAATAGGCTAGTTCTATCATTGAAGTTGCAAGGGCAGGTCCGGTTGTCCACCGCAGTGAAGAAAGGAAACTCAAGCCTTTATCCCAGTTAATCCTAGAAAGACTAGCTGGTAGCCTACATTGTTGCGAACAGGAGAAGTCGGTGGCCCAATTAAAAGAAAGGCTCGTAGTATCCCAAAGCCACTTAGGATAAATCAGCCTAAATTTTTCAAGAGGGGAATCAATTTGAAGCGGAATGGAAGGAAGCTCAACCCTAACTGGTTCGGCAACAACATCAGTGTTGACAGTGTTAAGCTTAGCAATCACATTCGTAAGCCAAAATTGCCATTCCCAAACCTGTTGCTTGATAAGGTTTATATCGGGAAGCTCTCTCATACTGGTGGAAAGAGCTTTTTTGGCTTCCCTGTCAGCGATTTTATTATTCTGTATCATTGCGAAAGTGAGGCCATGCTCGTTTGCAATCTGTGCAAGTTGCGCATGTTGGTGAGGTGAGTCATCTAGGTGTGCCTTGACCCACTTTACCGTTAGGGGTTGGTGGTGCGCAGCCTTTCTCAAAAGACCAACCATTTGTGAATAATTGCGTTTGGGAAACCCACCAACCGGTTATCCATCACTTGGGTTCAGCCATGATGAACCATCATATCCATTGTTAATTAATGGTCATCATTGTGTATATGATCATCATTGTTAACCATCCTTGTCCACATAATTATCCATTCTTAACGGTAATTATGTAATTAATCATCATTGTTAACCATCATTGTTAACCATCATTGTCCATCCCCATCATTGTTCATCCGTTTCAGCCTTGATTGACCCAGGCGACTTCGACAAATCAGCCCGATCCGCGCCCTGCAGGAAGCCGCCTGCTGCGTAGTTCGCCATGGCTGCAGCCTGGCTCGGTGTCAGTCGTGCGTCATTCGCGGCCCTGGTTGGTGGGTCATGCGCTTCGCCGGTTAAACTGGGGGGGTTCTTCAACTAGGGGACCCCAAGGCTATGGATGTTCTATGATGGGTTAATTGGCAATGATAAATCATAGGGGCATTATAAGCAATGATAGGGTATATACCAACTATAATGGATGGTTTATAACTATCAGTGGCGAGTAAAGAAAGATGATTGGCCTGGGGGTACCCAGTCCTGACAACACCCAACTAGCAGGTGCCAGGATCAATGGTTGATGCAGCTTGGGATTCTAACCAACAAGGATCAGAGATATACCAACCATTTTTTTGGCGAGCAAAAACCATATATGGCCAGCTGGGTTATCACCAACCAACCACAAAATGGATTGCCATTAGTAACCACTATTACTTGCCATTCGTAACCACTATTACTTAGGTGAACCGTTAGTAACCACAATTACGTCGATGTGCTTTCGGCCGGGGCCAGTGGAGCGATGGTAATTAGCCTCCAAAAAAGTTGGTGAACTAATTCCGGAACTAACCATTGTTAGTCGTGCCCCCAAAACAGCTAAGATGGTACCTGTGGTAAGCACCACTTCTGGTACGTAGATAACCCCCACTTAGTAGCTGGCTAAACAACTGGCCATGGTTCTCGTTAAGGGTGCATAGCCCGACCTATAGAGCTACTCATCATGGCTAGTGGAAGCTAACAAATAGAAAGAGCAATTGCGATTCTGGCTGGTTTCAAACATTCAGGAGAGCTATGACCAAAATGGTGGTTTCTCAAAATGGTGGTCCCCCAGAGCATGCCATATATTAGTCACTTATTAACCCACTATCATCAGTACACTGTACACTATCGTCAGTGATTAGTGACCTGGAAGAGTCATGAACAGCGGATCAAACCTGATCGCTGATCCATGAACCGCTGGGACGAGCTCAAAAACCAAAACGTGCATAAGTTAGCTGCAGCTTGCCATCCCAAAGCTCATTAATTAACCATAGTGAGCCTTCTGTCCAAGAGTGCATGCACAGCCATAGCAATAAGCGGCAGGCTCGCGGCATCCATGCAGGCAGTGATTTCTATTTTGGACTTGTAATTGCCATACGCCTTCGAAATTTACAATGTGCACATATTACCAATGTGCAATATATGTAGTAAATATATCGTGTGTATATATAAATATTAAATGCATGAAGCCAAACCGTAATATGATCATGTTCCATACATCCCCCAGGAATGGCCAACTTTGGGAATCTTGATTTGTGACAGTTATCATTCATGACCATATGTATCAACCAGCTCTTGTCAGGATAGCAAAAATGCAGCTGACACAAACATGTGGCCTTCGGTGATTCAACATGGACGCGTGATGACTCTCATCGAGGAGTTGACAAATTCCCACCTCGCTACTGGGTTGGCTTCGGATTTTTCATTGCGCCGAAAGGCTTTGACTTCTGATCCCGATCAGGATCTGGAACTTGCGCTCAGCACATGGATCATTGTCATTAGCGATCAGTGAAACGTGGATGGCACATGGCAAGGCTTTTCATTCCGTGGCCGATGCGAATTGGCCAGGCTTCCTGGACTTGGGCTGAATGTCAAGGCCCGGGGGAGGACCCAGCCCTGGAGGACCTGGAGGGTCCAGTCCGGGAGGTGGGAAGTGCGGGACGACAGCAGGTGGCTGGGAACTGCTTGTACCAAAGCTGGTTGGTGACAAATCACTTGAAACCATGGAGATCTGAATCTCATCCCTCACATCCTCCAAGTCAAAGACTGACAAATGCATCGCTGCGTAAAAGCCGCTGCTAATCCCGACAGTGCTCAAGCATATAGACATCCACAGCGAAGCAAATGCGACGTCGTCCTTAGTCAGCCAAAACGCAGAGTAGTATTGGAGAAATAGCGAGAGAGGCGCTTCAAATGTCTTTTCCTCCAGAAAGATTTTCTGCAGCACGTTTGTGGGAACTCCCGCTTCCCAAGAGTCGACTATGGCCTTCTTGAATTTCCCGCTGCACACAACCCTCAACTGAAATCCGCCACATACGAGAAGAGTCGCAAACTGAGCGCCTGCAAACCCCCACAGACCACTGCGCAGGAACGACATGAGGCAATTGAGGTCTGAAATGATGTCCAGCAAAAAAAAGAGAAACTTACCAGCCAAGTCAATCCTGCCACACGAGAGGGACTCTTTGAGGCCTCCCCTTGACAGTTGCCTTTGAAGATCTGCGGCTTGATGTCTGATCTGCTTTCGCAACTCTTTGTTTTCAACAACAGACACCAATGGAGGTTCGAAGCGGAAACCTATTAGGTGTGTCAGAATCAACAGCATGAGGGCCAAGAGAGGCAAGAAGAAGTAAGTAAGTACCAAGAGTTTCTTCAAATCGATTCCACCACTCAGAGCTCCGCACATGGTAAACTGTGCGGTGCAAATGCCAGGGAACCAACTGGATTCGCTGCATAGGTAAAAACCCATGAGGTCCAGCTCTCCGTTTTCACAGCTTGCTTGCAACATCGCTGGCACCAAGCCGGGGGAGCTGCAGTTGAAATCGATGTTAGGATCGAGCCAATGCCGACTTTAAGCAACTACCCAGGCAGTGGATATCACTCCATGAAAAAGTGGCTCTCACTGGCGCATGATGTTTTGAATGCGTGCAATCAACTTCGATTTCAACAAGTGCGTGAATGGCAATATGGTTCATCATGATAGCGTCAATCGATGAGAAATGCTCAGTGGGATTGATGAAGTTACATGACCGAGAAAAGGTTGGAGGGCGATGGAATCCCTCTTCTGTGACCTGCATGAGCGGATCAAACCACTCTGATTCCCTCATCGCATTGCCCAGCGAATCATAAGCGATGGGCTCCTGTTGTAGGTCACCACAAATCAAGATAGGTATATCCCCGTACTGGGCACATATAACCAAAAGATCGCTGAGCCATTTGTTGTTTTGCTCAAGGATTGAAGGATCGGATCCCTGCTGAAGGTAAACACTGAAAACAAGGCATCTGAGAGATTGAGAGATTTGACTCCAAACACCAACAAAACGATTTGTTTCATAGAGAATTCGATAAAGACCTGTTGAATCATCTGCAAAAGCCAGTGGTTTCGATTGATGTGAAAGCACAGCAACGCCTCCGTGTGGGACACGAAGGTCTCCCTTGGATGTTTGTTTCAACTGCAAAAGCTTCCCGGGATGAAGCTGTCTGCCATGATCTCTGGCGGAATCAAACAATGTTTTGAAATTGCTTTCGGATAATCGAGTCTCCTGCAACGCTATGAGCGAAGCAGACCAAGAGAAACAAGATGGTGAACTCTGAAGGCTGTCGATGTTTGCACTGACACAGCTCCAAGAGCCCTCAGGGTGAGGGCCTTCACCAGGAAAACCCAGTGTGCTGTCAAAGGATGACACCGGTGGAATCCAAACAACCGACACTGCTAAATTTGCAGAAGGCCTCCATGACCCAAAAACCGCTATTTTAGAGGGTGTCCCAAAAAGAGGGTTTTGGAGCCCCAAGAAGGCAAGGTTAGGACACCCTGTCAAAAGGGTGGCTTTAAGGATCACGGAAGCTTTTGCGAATCTAACAACCGACACAAGAAAGTGAAAAGGGTTATGGCCACAAAATTCAAAAGGATGCGAAATGCAATGAGGATTGACAACATGGAAATGCTGCTTCAAGTGATTACTGTGCACGGCTTCGCATACACTGCAAAAAGAAAACATGCATAAGGCAATGTGGATGAACCACACTGCATGTCTGATTTCCTACTCCCCCCCCTTTTTGGGGACTTTGGGGGGAGGAGTCATGCCAGTCGCCTCCGAAGAGCCACGTGGATGCAAATGGTGCAGCACTTGTCTAAGTTGATCTTGGACTTGCTCAAAGCCAGTCTGCAATTTGGATTCGATATTGTCAGTGCGGCGCTCGAGGACGCCGAACTTTTGTTCCATGGCAGTTACTCTGCTATCCAAAGCTTCAACCAAAGCAGGTGCAGCATCTGATTCTTTCGTGGTTTTGGATTTTCCTTTGCCTTTTGCTGCTATGTTGACACGCTTTGCTCTTGGTTGCATCTGGCCATCATCTCGCCTCAGGATGATTTCGTAGATCTTTGAATCAAATGATGCAGCAAATGAAAGTTCTTTCGGCTCAGATTCGAATGCAAGGGACCAGCAACAAACTCCCATACTCTTATAAAACCTCATGGGGATTGGCGAAACAGCAAGGGCACTTTTTGTTGACCGTACCACTTCAATGGCCGTGATTTGCGGCGGCCAGCCAAGGCTCTGGAATGTGTGCAATGGGAAGATGTCAATGTTCTCATCGCATAACCGTTCGTCATTTGCAAGAAGGGCAAGGCGCATGTGTTTCAAGCCAGTTCTCCACGATCTCGCTGCGAGTCCTCGTCTCGTCAATGTCAATCCAGCAAATCCTTGGGTGCTGTTGGTCATTCTTGATAAGGTATCACGTTCACTTCTGTTGACTTCCGAAAATCTTGGGATGGTCGTGATATCAGTGGGTCCACCTTCGTCATGAAGGAAGTCTCGAAAGAAGACTTCGCCAGCTCCTGACTTCTCAAGGACTTCCTTTCTTTTGTTGTGAGGAAGTTTGAAGATGACCTGGTGCGTTGCATGATCATTGGGTCTAGAAAGGCGTTTGTATCCATACAAATTCAATCCTTTGCAAACTCCTTGAGGGAGCTGTTCGTTCAGCTTGTGCTTGAAGCAAGCCACAGCATTGTTGGCCAGTGCAGTGACCGTGTCCTTGGCACAGATCCTTGTGTCGATCTCAGCAAGCAATTCACTCATCTGTGGGAGTGACGCAGAGTATGCAGGCTTCTGTTGTGTCTTGTATACAATGGGGCCTTTCAGAACAATCAAGAAGACTTGACGCTTGTAGACCATGTTCGCAGTGGGATCCTCGACCGTCAGCTCAATTGGTCCCACAATGGCGTCAGAAGGCACATGTTTGAGATATTGATCACGATTTGTGGCAGGTACCAACAATCCTGAGGGAACCGATGGCATCTTGGAGACAACATCTTGTACTCCTGTTTTGGTAGCGAAAGCAATCCCGCCTGCAGTGCCATTGATTTGTTGGCGCATGACTTGCACCATATGATTGGATTCTGAATAGAAGCCATGTTGCTTCTGCAGCTTGAGATCCTCCCATTTGCCCAAAGTCTTGTTTGTGTTTTCACGGCTCCAAGGATCAAAGGATTTCCATGGATCGTCCTCCCCCATCGATGTGTCACCTGTCGAGCCGAAGACTGCATTCTGCGCAGCATCAGATGCACTCTGCTGAAGTGCGATTGCTCGAATCACGGATGCAAACTTGGCAATGGGGTCAAGGTCATGCACAAAACTTCCATTTTCCTGACGAAAGGAGATGCAAGGATGCTGTGAAAAAACCAAAGGAAGTTCGGGTACTGGCAAATGATCAATGTCAATCGTGGTAAGCTTGACCCACTTTCTGAGCAATGCCCAGCCGCAAAATTCAGCAGGAGTTGGAGTCATGGTGGATGCAATTCGCACAGAGATGGAAAACCTTCGACACAGCCTGAAAAGGATCCCAAACATCTGATTGGCAACATCTTGATTTCTCGAGTTCACAAATTTCACCGTGGCGAAATCAATGCTTCTTTCAAAGAGCACTTCAATTCCGAACCAATGACCTTCAGACAAAACCGGGATGTAAAAATCCTTCTTGGTTGAAATGGCTTCATGGATGAAGGGCTTGTTGATGATAATGTAATCGTTGAAATCACATGGTCTGACAACATGCCTCGACACGAGTGGTTCCATGAAAAGGGCATGAGAATTGTTCATTTGAATCATCTTCCTAGCAATGTCACATTCGTCAGAACCCATGGCCAAACCGAAGTGAACAGCCAATTGGAACCTGATCTTTGAAGCAATTGCGATGGATTCATCATGAGACTCATGACCATGTGTGGCCTCATGTCGAATGCACTGAGCAGCTTGACCAGGTGAAGGCATGTGAACCTGAACGTCTTCAATGCTCTCACGATCTTCGAGGCCATCTGAGAGCGTGTCCTGCATGATGTGAATGGATCTTTTGTTCAAATCTTCAACGATGACTTCGCAAATCGTGGTGCCCCTCCTAACGAAGCGGATGGTCTCATGAAGAAAAGATCCAACTGTGTTGAATGAGCTGACTTCCTGCTCTTTGCACAAAATGGTGAGTTCGGCAAGGTATGCATCGGCCAAGCCTAGATTCGAAAGCAGTCTTCCGATGCTGCAATTGGAAGTGGTGAACGACTTCTCTCCAATGAAAACGCGAAAGGATTGTTCCTGACTGGGTTTCATGGTCCAAGGGTTCAGAACCATGCACAATCCATCAGGGATGATCCAAATGAAATCACCAACATGGACCACCATAGAATTGTCGGCATTGATGCGCATGGCCCAAGCAGAGCGAATGGTCTCATTGATTGGGCACTCCACCAAGCCAGTAATGTTCAAAGCGACAAGCCAACCCAGAAGTGCATGTGGCAATGCTATCGAGTTCCCAAGCTGCTTGCAGATGATGGAAAGCTTCGTAGCGACAGCAACACTCTCATTGGTTGTTGGTCCAAACATCGAAAGGTAAACAAGGGGGTTGATGAAAGCCCAAGTTCCATTGTCACAGTTGAGTGAAGCATAGATGCCCTTCTTACTGATGTGCTCTTTGGACAATGTGTGTTGCATGGTGTATGATGCGCACAATGTCGGCAGCGGCAAACCCTTGGCAACCAACCTTGTCTGCAAAACGGATTCTGCTGTTGGTGGGTCGGGAAGAAGAAATCTCTTGCCGGGAGGAACAAATTTGGGGTCACTATATATCTTCAGCTGACCGGGCGAGAGTGCGAGCTGTTCAGCAAGCACATCAGGAGTGGGAAAAAGATACATGGGATTCTCCCACGGTACCTGCTGTACACCAAACTTGAATGTTCCAAGGTGCACTCTTTGAGTGACATCCCCTCGAATCCAAACTGAAATCCATCGGCATCTCTTCATTCCAGAAAAAGAGTCGAGATCAATCACAGTTGACCAACATGCCTTGTACCCAATCTGATTGAGACAGGCTCTCAAAAATTGGAAATCTTGATGTGAAGGCGTGGACTCAGAACACTCGCACATGACAACTGCAGGTCGGGCATGCTTGATCTTGGAGATCGATTCCAAAAAGGCCTGACCGTCCTCACTTCTGATTCCCGCACCCAATCCCCCAGGAGACCAAGGGGGACATGGTGGTGACATGGTAAAAACCATGTTGCTATTCTTGCGCAGCAGATTCAACCAAGTAGGATCACTGATGGGCCTCTGGACACCGATCACCTGATTCTCACAGTCCTGGTTCAAAGGAATGCGAGAGTGAAAGACCGTGGCAGTCTTGTTTGCGCCCCAAACCTTCATCACATCTTCATCGAAATCAATGGCAATCGTTCGAGTGGATTTGATCAATCCTACATGTTCCAGGAAGTTCTGTGCACGCTCCCAACCGCTGAAAGATCCTGAAAAAAGGTGAACAGCCAGCACCGGATCATGGGGACTGTGGGTACCCAACGGCCAAATGCATGATCGCTCACCTTCTTGGAAGTTCATGTCATCGTCAGTGTGGAAATCCCTGAATCCGATCCAAGTTCCTTTGCAGAAACCTTCGGGCATGAGAACAAAGTGAATGACCAAAGTTCTAGAAGTGATGTCAAAATCAACACCCCCGTAAGGTGTGAAGGTGCCTCCGAAGCAATGGAATCTCTTGTGATCAATGTCATCAATGTAGGCAAAGTGAAGGGAATCGTCACCCAGGATGCAATCAATTGCACGCCGCTTCCAGTCATCAGAGCAGCCACCCAAACGTGCCAACAAGGGATCCATAGCACAAAACTAAACAAAGGTCAAAGAGGAGGATACCAACAGGTTTGTTGGACGGCCCACGCCCCACTGATGTGAGGTCGCAGGCCCCCGGGGTCCTCAGCTCCCTGAGCTGAATCTTGAGAAGAGACAGCTAAAAATATTAGTCAACCAACCATTTGCTAATAATTACAAGGGGGAAATCAAAAATGCCAATCAAACCACCAACCAGTAGCTGTTTAACCACTATCATTGGCCCCAATTTTGACCATTATTAGCCATTATTGACGGTTCTAAGCCCAGTGAAAACGGTATAAAACCACCAACCAGTCATTGTTCCTTCATCCGCCGCAACATCAACTCTAGCAGCGAAAAACACACCGACAAAAGCACCGAGGACGCGCATGACCCCGAAGATTGGGGCGGTAATGCGCTCACAACCATTAGTAAGATACGACCAAAGTATTTATAGTTTTTCTGTCTATTAGTATTTATCCATTAGATATTTATCTATATCTATATTGAGTTTATTATACTACTATCACATCCATTAGTATCTATATTTATTCCTATTTATTAGTAAGATAATACCATCATAATTTGTATTGACAGTCAATGAGATGCTACCAAGTAAGATAAAACCACAGCATTCCTTAGTACAATCACATCCGGTTGATTGAACCAAGTATCGTCAAAAGGTATTTGGAGTCAGTAAGATTCAGCCGTTCGTTGACCACACAAACGCAAGGTATTTGGCCTTGCAAAACATTCACTATCATTTAGCCTTTCCGGGTCACACCCTTGCTTGTGAAAATCACTCATGATCATGAAACCGTTGGTTTGACCATTTATTGACAATTCTCAGGTTCCTCAAGCATCCTTGGGTCCTTGATAGGTCGAACGCCATAACCAACAATCATCAAACCAAACATCATTGATGGTCGACCACCATTGCCAACCTTAGTTTTTGACAATGATCATTGATGTAACAACCTCTAAAATTCGTTGATTACAATTGACTACCATAATTACCATTCACTAACCATTCATCAACCATTCTCGGGCCACAAAAATCAACAACCACCCAAAGCTCTCCCGGCTCCCCGAACCGGTCCCAGGGTGCGTTTCGCTCGGGCAAACCTCGCCTTCGGATACTGAAGTCATCCATGTCAGAGACGCCAAAGCGGAACTCCGGCTTATCCTCAGCGGGCGCTGGGGGTCACCCAGTACCAACCAATGGTGACTTAGTGGTTCACAAGTTGATCAAACAATAACTTCAACCGATGGTTCACTAGTGAACCAATGGTGACTTAATGGTTCAACTGAATGGTCCACAAGCGGGTTAAATCATGTTTGATAAGCATTTTTGTTGATTGGCCATTATTAGCTTGTTAAATAGTTGATTGATTGACCAAAAGCTGGTTAAATCATGGTTGATTAATGATAATGGCTGATCCTCAATCAAATTACCCTCTGGGAAACGAACCTGGTTACGTGAAAATCCAGCATTTAAAGCTGCTTTACTGCCGGAGAAAAAGATGTCTTAGAGGTGGGGTAAAGCAATAAGCACCCATCTTTGACACCTAGGATTTCTAGGTTGGTTTAAAAACTTATAAAGTCTACAGGTGGGATTGAAAAGGTCCTTCGAAATACAACGCAGCCGTTTCAAAACATTTACAAATCAAATAAACGTGTTCAAAAATGTTCAAAACCTGTTGGCCAGTCACGTGGACTGAAGCTCCTTAGTTCTGTTCAACAGATTTTTGACAGTGGGATGCACTGTACGATCTGGATAGTCGACGCTCAAGATCATGGGGAATCTATATGGTGGTTTCTCAAGTCGTAGGGGTACCCCAAATCATGCATTTTCATGGAATTATACGCTGAAAAGCCACCATTTATGCAAATACACCAACCATTTTTCGGGGCTCCCTGTGGCTCAAGAAACCTCCAAATAAATACTTTTTCTTGGTTTGCAGGGGGGTATTGGGAAGGGACCCTCAGTTGCCTACCAATGCCAAATCTATACAAAAAAACGTCACAGCAACACTGGCTCACATAGAACGTCCGAACATGGTGGTGCCCGCAAGAACCCTCGAAAAGCATCATTTCCGTCAAGAAACAACCTCTTTCTGGTCAACCATTTGAAGACTACCACATGTTGGCAAATGGCGCTTGTTATCCCCCATTGGTTGGTTGATATGGACCCATTGGTTGGTTGATATGGACCTTTCTGGTCAACCTTTCAGACTAATTCATGTTGGCCACCAATCGATGGGACCCTCCGGGTTGCCCATGGCTTTCCACAGCGAAGCCGATCGTTCTGAGTTCGTGGCGTTGTTGCTGGCCTTGCCACTGGAGTTTACGCCGCTCTTTTCTGCCCAGTCCAAGATCATTCCTCGGTGGTGGCTGAAGCGAATGTTCAAACCGATGGGATAGACTAGTATACCAGTCTATTCATGTAATATCATGTAATATCATGTATCATGTCTACTAGTAGACATGTATATCATGTAATATCAACTAGTAGACAAACTAGGTTGAAAAATGATATTCATGTAATATCATGTATCATTACTAAGCTAATAAACTATCAATAATGTTGATATATGATGGGATTAGTACATGATAGTATGAACGTATTGGAATTAGAATGTGATAGTATCTAAGATCGTTGTCATACTATGAGTATATCATACGGTGGTATCTCAAAATAGGGAACGCCAACAATATGGCTGATTTATTACTAAATATGACTATTGACGGATGATTGGTGGGTATCCTTATTCTGAGAAACACCCCATATGATAGTATATGACAGTATGTGTTGTCAACAATAGTACCAATCTACAGCTACCTGTGTATAATTATTGCATATCATATACAATATGTCTATGTGTATTTATCCTTGATTCAAATTTGGAATGTTTATTGGGAAGGATGATGAGTGTATTTAGCAACTTGCAATGTACTGGTGGGGAAACACTGTTGGAGAAGGATGCGGATGTCGTGCTGCAAAATGAAACATAACTGCAGGAAACCCCATTGGACAAACAAGGATGATAATGTTGAAGAGACTGTATGTTGTAACATTCCACCATCTTGGTTATAGATTTGTGTAAGATAGGTGGTCGCGAAAACCAACCAATCATTGCAGCATTTGCAAAATCAGCTGTTGTGAGACTCAAGTATCTCTCATGGTTTTTGATGATAGTGGATTTTGTCAGCTAAAATCTGAGAAGGTTGTACATGGTCTCATGGCATCCATGATATTGACCAGCCAAGAACTTTATGTATCATGGCAGCATCAACCAGCCAACACTAGTCCCTTCCGGAGCAAACCGAAGAAGGACTGGGAAGGTGACTGGGGCCAGGTTTCTCTCAAACAACTGGCCTGGTGGGAATCCGTGAGCAGGAAACCCTGCTTGCTGTTGACATATCCTGAGAGTAATCCCTTTCCTCCTCACGTCAGAATCCCCCATTGTAGTTCCCACCTATTACAGTACCAATCGCAAGTTAACAATCCGAGGAATCTAAGGACAATTATTATCCCGTTCATCACCATTATGATTCAGTTGTGATTTATCACAGCCAACAGCCATGATCGAGCCTCAGTATTGATCGTTGAGTCCCATCAACTGCTTCCCAAGTGGCACTAAGTATCTGGGGCTGACCATTCTGTAATGGACAAATCATAATATAGCGATTTGTTTATGACGTTCCACTGGGGTGGGTAATGATGGCTTAATAAAGAAGGCCATGAGCATAGGCAAGTCAAATGAGAGGTTCGTGCTGACATGTGCTGACAAGCTCCATGGCACCCTTTTCGTGTGACCCTTCGTGCGATGTTCCGATGTTCATAGGGTAAACCATGATGCTCGGAACATGTTGGAACTACCAACAGCTTAGATGCTGGCCTCAACGCCCTGACTGCAACCAAGGAACGATCCGAAAGCTCGGTGTAGTTGGGCTTTTTCGCCTTGAAGGAGTCCAACCAATCGAAGCCGCCCTGGTCCTCAGGTGACAGCAGTGGATGCTCCCACGGCGCGCCACACACGGGATCCCAGCACCCAACAGTCACCATCCAACTCGTGTGGCTCAGCGCTGCCATGGCACAGGCAAACAGCAGGGGTAAATCACCTCGTACTCCGTGGCGGAGTCCGCAGGGGTCACCACGCAATGCGTGGCAATGGCTTCCTGTGAAGTCAGGGGAGTCCGCGCAATGTGTGGGGGAACGATAGGCTTAAGCAAATAAACAAAAGCGATCGAACTCCATCTGCATATGATGATGATGGTGATGATGATGATGATGATGTTGGTGGTGGTGATGATGATGGTGATGATGGTGGTGGTGATGATGATGGTGATGATAGTGCATGTTAGTGGTTGATTGATGGCCAATGATTGACTATCCATGGGTTAATGAAGGTTAATCATGGTCGATGTTCAAGCAGTCACTCAACGAACTCCTACTGTTGCTAGCCCATGTGCTAGTCAACCACTGGGCAATCTCGCTGTTGCCAACTGCTGAAAACTGTGTGGTGAAGCCCAGAAAGCGCCAGGCGGCAACACTCGTGGTACACGACTCAAATGACCAATCAAATGATCATTGTTGCCAAGCTGTCAAGCTGTCTCACTAACCTTCACCAGTACTGACCAAATCATTATTAAACACAGGTTAGTCATGGATACCATGACACTGATCCAGTTTGTTAGTAATGCACTATTCATCTATTCTCATTTTAATTGAACTATTCTCATTTCAATCAGTTGTCATTAAACCAATCAATCAGTTGTCATTAAACATCATCATTTGTTAAGCACTCCTCAGCACTGAGCTGCTTTGCGAAGCCGCGGCTTCGCGCTGCGCGGTCTCCTGCACCATGTTGCAGGTGAAGGGCAAAGGAGCTTGGCAGCTGGCGCCGAAGTTCAAACTCACAGCCACGTTGCCTCAGCAAGCCGTGAGAGAATCAGCTAAGCAATGGGATCCCATAGGGAATAGTATGGAATAACGGGGAATGATAGGGAAGGGAATGATAGGGAATAGTAGGGAATAAAAATGAATAATAGGGATACTTAAACATATCATATATCGTGGTTTCTGAAAATAGGGAACCCTAAAAATGGTTGGTTTACTATTGTTAATGGCTAATAAAGGATGATTCAGGCGCATCTGTTTTGAAATACCAATACACATATATATATATATATATTTCTTGATTATTGATGATGGTTAGCTGGATGGTGTTTAATGCTCAAATGATTGTTGATGATGATGATGATGATGATTCATTGTGAGCCACGCTTGGTTGATGGTTAAATTGATGGGTAAGGAGTACTAAGGATGGCCATGATTTATCGAGGATTCCTGATGGTTGATGATCGTGGCCGATAATTAGTCTGAATGGTGACCTGTTATGACCAAACATGTGTGATAACAACTACTTACTTGAAAACAAATGACAACCGCTCATCATGCTGATAGGTCTAATACTGCTGACTGATCAAGCAAGCAATGTTAGGCGAAGGCACTTATGGTGATCGTAGCCAAAAGGATCAACATGCAAGGGACAAGCTGCTTATACAAGGGCTTACATGAGAGCAGGCTGGGTGGAGAATCGTTGGTCACCAAACATCTAAACAAACCAAAAATCAGAAAAAATGAAACACTAAACCAAGACATGGGTAACACATGTGAGATGTCACATTTAGGTCAGTCATCTCACTTATACACCTGTAATTGCTTGAAACATCGCGTGTAGTCCATTCATGGTAGTCCCACCCCACGAAGTAACATGGGCACCATCATGAATACTCAAAAAACAACCAAACTGAATCAGGCTCTATCCCCTGCTGGTGAAAAGAGTCCATCTCATTGGCCAGCAACCCCAAGCGAACATCAAAAACATAAACCATCAACAATCACCAACCAACATCAACAACCACCAAGCACTTGCCAGCAACCCCAAGCGCAAAAAAAAAGAAATCGTGGCCGTCAGATGGCTGCCAAGCTTCGGTAGTTGATGGTAGGATACAATACCTTGCCCTGCAAGGCTTCGGGCAATGCCTGTGGTTCGCAGGCGCGTTTGCCGTCCTTGAAGAGACTAATGGTGAAGGCATTGGGGCTGTTCCTAAGCCGAAGGCAGCGAAAACATGGTGGAGACATGGCGGGTCATGTTGGTCGGTGACCAGGGTGGTTGAGCATGGTTTGAAACCATAGGAATGGATCACTATATCGATTCATAATAGTTGTTGACAATGGGATACACCAACCATGTACTGCTTCACTTTCATGTTGATCAAGGCGGGGCGACTGAGTGAAGACAAGCTTTTGTCACCATCATGATATCATGATTGGCAAGCGATTGATTGATCCCATGCTTGATATAACCTAAAACAATCACTAAAAGCTGTTGGGCTATTGCTATCA
This sequence comes from Symbiodinium kawagutii, assembly GCA_009767595.1. Taxonomy (NCBI): domain Eukaryota; class Dinophyceae; order Suessiales; family Symbiodiniaceae; genus Symbiodinium; species Symbiodinium kawagutii. Next base: position 136,031 of record VSDK01026830.1, read on the forward strand.
TCCTGAAACAATCTCAGTAAACAATCTCAGTCAAAAAAACAAACATCGGTACACCCGCACAATCAAGAGCAACCAACGTGAAGAGTAAGTCACCATTAAGCATCATTAGCAATCAAGCTACTAGGCATCACTTGACCAAGAATTTTAAACAAACCATAGACAATTCTATGCTCTTTCCAGACTTCCCTCGTTATGCGCTTGTACTGCCCACCTTCCACTTGTTGTCTCTAGGATCTGTCATTGGTTCCATGGTGATCATTCGATGCCCGGGCATCGATGGGAATGGTCTCAGGACTTCACAAGGAATGGTACTGGGGAAAGATGGGGCATGATATCACCATGACCACCGACTTTGTCAACCTGCTGAGCTCGTTACAAGAAAAGAACACATGGGATTCGTCCCGATCTGCTGGGATACGCATCTCCAAAATGCACAGTCTCTCATGGTTTTTGTTTCGCGTTGCTGTAAGGTGTTTAGTGATACCTCAGTGGCTTTGGGTCATGGGCTATGAATAGCTCCAAAGATATGAATGGTCAATTACCAACAATGAATCACCATCGTCAAAATATATAAATGCTCCGAAATGCGTTGATGTTTACTTTATCCTGTGTAAATGCGAATGAATAATGATACTGTAATCAATCATGACATCAGCCACTATCAGCCACAATGGAACAACATACTGCAGCCAATGATCATCATAAAACACCACGAACCACCAATAGCTTATTACTAAATATTAGGTCACCACCATGGACCCGCAGTATTAATCATCTTAAGCCAGCATCAATCATTTTCAATCAATATCAACAACCATAAGTGACCAGTTATCAACCATACATCATGCTCACTAGTCATCAGTAAGCAATGATGATGGCCAGTAATCATGGACTTCAACATATTTCAACCGTCATAAGCTAGATAACTGGAAAGCTACATCTTTTTGGTCCGGGAACCCCCCGGAGAAAGCAGCCTATATAAAACCAAGTAACCCTCAACCAGCTTCTGAACCATCATTGACCAGCTTACCATTGTTGCAATTAACCATTCACCATTATAACCATCAATACCCAGCTAAGTAACCACTTATAACCCTTGTAGTAACCCTTGTTGAACCAGCTAATTCACCATTATAACCCTTGTCAAACCAGCTCACCAGTTTCTGAACCACAAACTAACACCACCTGGCGCATCACCGCTTCGGAGGAGAGCGTCTTGTCCAGGTTCAACAGAACGCCCAGCACGTTGCCCTTGCCATATCCTACAGCGGGGTCCAAGGGATCGCACCGATCATCGTTGACGGCGAAGGAATGATCCGTTGCACGGTCTGGGAAACGAACATGGCCGACTGGAAAGTATATCACTCACATGGATGGTTTCGCAAAGTTTTTGGAACACAGTGGTGGATTTTCGGCCAGCCATGTTAGTTTACCAAGGGGCAACTGTCTTAACTTGTAAGAAGCAGCTTTGATCAGTCGTCAGCAATAACCACTAGTGATTGTTCATGATCATTAGGGATGCTTGATAGTGGTGCTTAATAAAGAGCAATGCCAAGCAATAATGAATCACAACCAGCGTTACTCCGTCGCAGTACCAGTGACTTCGGTTAGTGTTAACCATAGTTTTGTCACTATGAATATTGGTGGTTGGCAATCATCATTGCGTACTATTGGTCAACATATGGGGATTTATCAAAAGTGTGAACCCCAAAATTGGCTGGTGTATTACTAAACACGACTAATATTGGATGATTTGTGGGTACCCCTATTTTGATAACCCCCCACATCAATCTGAATCATTGATGGACACGATACACTGTATGTACTTAGTTGGCAATCATACTGTACTTTGCCCATCAAAAAATACTATCACTGTCGACAACATGGTACTATACCAGTATCATTCATAGTTGGTAACCAGTCGGGAATAAACCAGTTGTAGTTGGAAGATCATCATTGTTGGAAACTTATTGTATATCATTTACAGTTTGTAAATGGTTTTCGGTGAATATTATTACCACTGGGTATATTTGGGTTTAGCTTGTAAATCCTGATCATTGCGGTTCTGTTCCAGGGCTAATATGCATGGTTCACCCATTGTCAACAAGCATCATCAACATTAGAAAACATCCATGGTGACCAGCATTCACCACAGTTAACCCACGGTTGACCCACGATTAACCACTATCACTACTGCTTACTTCGCCTATGTTCACCATGCCTATTCACCGCCAAAAGAATAACTGTGAACCACTCAAGGGGAACCCCAAAGCCCACCACGGTGAAGGATTTCTGCCAAGGGACTGGCTGGCAATCCCAAGGACGTCCTCTTCTTGTCATGGAGGAGGAAACCTGCGGCCGTGCGCCAGGGTGCTGACCAAGAACCGGGGTTATGGGAGAGTCTGGACTCATTGAGGCAAAAAAATATGAATGCAAATTTAATATTTATATAATAGTACTTCAATTGATTGTTGAGTTGTTATCATCAATGATCATCAACTCTATATTTTAGTAAGAAAGTGATTGATGGTACCTGAATGATAAGTAATGATTGCTGATAATCAATCTTGAAAATCATTCAGGTACAGTTAGTCAGTCAAGAATCACTCTAAAAAAATATGTTTGATTGAAGTTTTGTTGATAGTGTTTGTGATCATACCTCTCTTCGATTTGCTCACTGCTGATCACCATGATGCGACAACCATCTAATTGGCGGAAGATTTTGATTAGAACCAGCACCGCCATCATATTCTTCGAGATCGTCAGCATCACCTTCTCTAAGAAACTTAAACATCACTAGCATCGAAATCCTGAAAACTCATCATGCTATCATCTCCATTGTGGGCAGTTCAGCAGAGTTGGACATGCCGCAAATTGTTTGCCAAGCCAAACATGTCAAACATGGTCAAACATGAGATCTACATCATTCCAAACGGGCACTAGCACGCATCTAGCAATGAAGGTCCCCCCTGGCCGTCCCGAAATGCTGATTTCTTCATAGGGAACGCATGACTAGTCCCAGTACCACCATGGCTTTGTCGCTACTGCAAACATTTCCCATTCGTTCGATCCACGATGCAACCTGCCTGACTATGAACCATTACTACAGGGCTATCATCATCTAGTCATCATCTAGCCATCATCTAGTCATCATCTAGTCATCATTGACCATTCTGAGCCATCCATCAATCATCATCAACGATTAATTGCACTAGACCATTGTGCCATTGTGGCTGGGAGAGTTGACCCTCCTGATGATTATGAAATCTTCATCAGGCTTCACGTGGTTGCCAATCTAATCTGACCTTTCTAACCCCCTGCACTAACATGTATATCTACTGAGTAGTGCTTGAACCAACCGTATGAAAAAAATGCTTGTCACCCAACCGTTTGTTAGTAATTACAAGTGGGAAAAATGATTCAAATCACCAACCAGTTATAGTTATAATATTTGTGCTATATCAGCTATCAATGAATACTAATTGTCAACTAGATTCAAAATTACCAATCTATAGTTGGTCCTATAACCACTATTAACCATAATGAACCACTATTAACCACTACAGTATCAACATAAAACTGGTTGGATCTGGTTGGTAATTTTACTGTTGGGTATCATCAGCCATCTACCCTTGCTATATCAAACCCATCTAACATCCTCAGCGCTGCGCGCTGCGCCTTCCATGTCGAAGCAAAGATCTGTGGTACCGTGACCCATCAGCAGCTGCGATGGAGAGGTGCTAAAGCCCAGTCTCAACCTTGGCAGTTCAGCAGGGTGGAGGGATACTCAGCTGATGGTTTTAAGGGGGTTGGGGGTAGGTGAAGGAGTAGGGGGGGTAATTCATGATTGATGGATGGTTATTCAATGGCTAATCAATGGTTAATGGTTCGTTGTGCTGAATGGTGACTTGATAGTGAATTCGGGCTTAATGCCTCATCGATGGTAAACGATCAAATAGTGATGAAATTACACTAATGTTGGTTGATGATAGTGCTGAATAGTAATTCTGCGTACATGGTCAACATGTGTCTATGAATGGTCAATCATAGTTATAGAATGGTAAATCAATGGCTGATGATGCACAATTTGTGGTTACTTCATGGTTCCTTGATGGTGCATTGTTGGTTAACTACTTGTGGATAAATGGTTCGTCAATGGTGAGCTGTTGGTTCATGGTTGATCGCCATTGGGAATGATGATTCATCGATGGTTGATGACAATTGCTAGTCATGAATGACGTTGAATCATGCCCAGTAATTCGTGAATTATGGTGAACAAATGGTGAATTCTGATGATTAATGAATCATTCATTAACCATCAGTAAAGCATCCAGTAACCATCATGCAATACCATGAATATTCATTATTGGTCAACCATTCATGGTGCCCTGCCCACCATCCTCGCTCTGCTGGGCTACACTTGCTTTGGGCTTGGCTTGGGCCCATCCTCGGCTCGCATCACCATCTCGACGATCTTGGCTTCGAACAAATATCTGCCTGCAAAAAAGGATGGTTATATAATGAATGCTTAATGAACGGTCAATGAACGGATGATGAACGATAAAATTGGTAGTTGGTTAGTTGGTTGGTTTGAAAACCATTTAACTATGTTACTATGGTTAACTATGGTCAATAGCGGTTGATCTGAATGGTTAACGGTTGAATTATGATGGTTTGTTCATGTTTGGTAAATTGATGGTAAATTGATGGTTAATCGATGGTTATCTTATGGTTGAGCTGTCGAAGGATGCTGAATGATGGTTTAATGGTGCTGGGGATAACAACCAACAAGTTTATAGGGAATACATTGGGTACTGATGGCTGATTGCAAATATAACATATTATAGCTAATGATTGATGATGTTTACTACCCATAATAGCCAACCACAATAGCCATGACTTACGCTGCTTATCAAGGATGCAAAAGCGGCTGATAATGCTTTGAGGCGGGCAATACTAGGGGAAAATGACCAATTGCACCAGTTGAAACTCATGCTGTGGCCCTTGATTCTGTGGTTCTATACGTATAATTAATTGGAACTGCATTTGATAACAAAGGACGCGCAATTGATGGTGAATCACGAGCCATGACTCACAAGGTATTTACGGTTGAACTGCTGTGGTGTTTTGCTGATTTGCCATCATCTCCCCCATTATCTATAGTTGCAAGTATCAAATCAGCTATGTCTTAACTCATCACAATTGTTGTACGGATATTGAGCATCGGAGGCGTCAACAACTACAAATCAACACGTGGACACACAGGGTGAAGTGGCCAACATGGTACCCTTGAACCATCCCAAGTTGTAGCTTTTTTCCAGTAGGAAACCACGAGTTTCTGAAGCAAAAAACACGCTATTTTTGGACAACCCCAAGAGGAGGATGGACTTCTGGGAAGATCTCCACAGCATCAACAACTTCACACCTTTTCCTAACACCCGGACCCAACGGTGGCGTTTGGATGTGCCAAGTTCAGCATCAACGAATCAGGCATAAGGCAAATGCAAAGTCTTGGGAGCCCCACAGGTAAATTACCAGCTGGAGCGACCAAGTGATTTACGATGGATATCACCAGTTCGTGAAGGTGGCCAAGCATCACGACGGCAGTTCTCCACCTAAAAGTTGCACTGCTGTTGTCAACATGAGTGCTAGAATCTTTTCCCAAGAGAAGAGTCGAGCCCACCTCCAACAGGAATAAACAATCTTTGCCAACATTAACCATCCGTCAAACAAAACATCGAGCAGTTTTTCTCATTCATTGTTATTCATGACTCAACGCAATTTCCCTCTGGATTAACGATGAGCTTTTGCTAGCAGCCAGAACTGATCACCCATCATCAACCATCCTCGACCTTAACCATTACATTCTTAATCGTCATTGATCAACCATGAAACTATTCATTCACCATCAATTCACCAGCATCTACCCATCAATTCCCCACCATCAACCATGAATTCACCATCAGTTAACCATCATTAGCGAGCATCACTAGCCATGAATTGACCATCAATCAGCTATCATTAACCATCAACCATTCCTCAACCATTAATCCAGCATTAATCAACCATCAATCCACCATTCACGCACCATTAACCATCGATCAACCATCATCAACCACCAACCCCCTCGTCAACCCTTCCAGGGATGAACCTGCGCCGTTCCCCCGGATCGACCTGACTTCAGTCCCACGCTGGCGCGCGCGCCCGCCAGGAGATGTCGAATGCCGCCATCCGTCAGGGGCATCAGCAAGGGGCTGGCACCCCCCGAGGACAACATCACCTAGGTCAGCAGTTTCCATCCAGCTGTGATTGAAAATAGTAATTCATTGATTGGGAAATTAATAATTAGTGGTGAAGTCAATGAAAGAGGTTATTATTTCATTATTCTTCACTAATTGAGCATGAATTTAGAAGTAAAACGGTTCATCAACTACTAGTTCGTGATGAATAATAATGATTTATAGACAATCATGCATAATGAAAAAAAGTTTACTCACATTGCTAAATATACTTTATAGTTGTAAGATGGTATTGTAGTTATGTAGAACAGTATGTGTTTATGTTTGATGTGTATTAGAATGATTTAGTCACGAACACTTGCGTAGATTATTTCTCTTACACAAGTGTATTGTGTAAGAATAGAACTTTATTTGGTGACACTGGTAAAACAAGCACGTATATAAGGATGATGTACTGTCGTCCATCTTCTACCATCTTACAAGCCATCATTAACCGTCACTACACATATGGCTCTCCCCTAAGCAACCGTTCTGAATCATTCTTCTAGAAGCATTACGCAGTCAACCATTTACCCTTTGATATAATAGATTGTTCATCAACCATCGACTATCAGCCATGAGCTGAACATCATTTCAAGTTATTCATCAACTATCGACCGTGAGTAATTCACAATTTGTGAAGCCAAAGCCTCAATTGAGCAGTAAAATCATTGACCATTCATATTAATCAATCATCAATTAACCATCCACAATCAGTATCAACCATTATAATCAACCATCACTGCTGACCTTTCTTTTTCTTGACCTTTTATCGTTGAACCTTTGACATCTTTTGACCATAATTATCGACCATTATCTAACCTTTACTTTACGAACCATCGCAAACCATCACTGACCATCACTAACGATCACTAACCACTACTAACCATCCGTATCAACCATTCAACCAGCCACCCTTAGCCACGGTTTGGGCGGGGTAGTCATGGTCCGGCTGGGTGCCCCCTTGCGGCGAACAGTGACGAATTCCAATCGACCAGGCACGTTCATGGTGGTGTCATTGGTGTGGAAGGTCACTGCGTCCTGCATGGCCATGGTGGATAGAAAGGATTGGTGGTACCGGTTCAGTAGTAATATGCATAGCAATAGTAATGGTTGAGTGGTACCGGTTCTAATAGTAATGGTTCGCATGTCTAATAGTAATTTTCTAAGATACTGGTAAACTGTTAGTACTAGTAATGGTAAATTGTGACTAGTAAATAGTAAATACAACGTATTAACATCAGTAATGGTAGACTATTAGTACTAGTGAAATTACTGACAAATTATATCACTGAACTATTTGTAATGTTACTGGTGAACTAGTAGTACTCGTAATCTTATTACTAATAGTACTAATGACAAAGCAGTAATAGTGAGCATCAATGGTACTGGTTCACTAGTAGTTCTATTGTTAATGGTAGCAGCATCAGTAGTACTATTGTAAGATCAATAGGGATATGGCTATCAATAGCAATACAACTATAAATAGCACTGGTTTAGCAACTACTAATGGTAATGGTAATAGAAAGAGTAATGGCCATGAACATAACCATTAATAGGAAGTATCAGTGGTGCTGGTTCAGTAACCTCAAAGTGATGTTGGTTCAGTAACCTCGAAGTAATGGCTACTGGTCATTGGTTTAGGAATTGTTAGTAGACTAAGTAATATTCTAGACCCGGCTCATAAAGTAATTACCAGTCTACATCAATGACCAGTCATCATTATTACTATGATTGCTAGTAGTCAAAGTAATGACTACTAGCTTGGTATCTAATCATTCATAGTGATGGTTCCCGGTCATTGAGTTTGTAATGATTTATGTCCATCTAGGAAATGGTTTAGTGGATAACACCATGATAACACCCTTTGGCAATCAAACAGCTTGCTGGCTAGAAAATGGCGATTTCCCAACAGCTAAAGCCCCTGGAAATGGCGAAAAATCAATTGCTGGCTTGATTACCATTTGTCATCCAGTAGTTAGTTTGTTACTAGTGCTAATGGTCAGCACCTATTCTTTGGTACTGATGGTCCAACCAATCGTGTTGGTTTAGAAGTGGTCCTGGCCAATCCTTACACCAACTCAACAACCATAGTTTAACAATGCTTCTCCAATGCTGCTTCTTCAAGAATGGCCATGATGAAGGTCGTAAGAATGCGCTTGAGATCATGGGGCTGTGATTCTGACAATGGTGAGCAACGATTTGCAATGGTTGGTAATACAGGATACTTCCATTCACTGGCATTTGTTATGGATAGTAAATTGCAAATTGGAAAAAAACAGGATGTAAAAAACATACCGCACGGCAAGCAAGGCATACCCATGAAAATAATTACACATGCACCTTGAACAAAAAACTATCTCCAACGAGCTATCCCATCAACTCTTGTCAAACTGCTACCTGCCGTAGACGTTCTCATTCAATCTGGAAAATTAGCATCACCAAGTCCAGTCATATCAAGCAGCTCCGAAAAATTTTCTGTCGTTGAACAGGTAACAGGCGTCACTTATTGACCTATCCGTTGGAGTAATTCTGCGGAATTACTGCCGGGAAGGGGCCCTCGGTTCAGGGATGATATAAACACCCTTCAAAACTGCCATTGCAATTGCGGCCCAAGCCATGAAACAGGGCCCAAGTTGCCAAAGCAGGATCTCAAGTAAATATGTTCTTCATTTTTCTTCTAGATGGGGGTTCCCCATGGTTTGCCAATGTTCGTCCCAAAGCATGGGTGGCTGCCCTGTCAAACATACGACACTTCGAGTGCACCATCATTATCGGAAACACCGATGCCCTCACCCTCCCCTAGAAAGAAACAAATCGAGTCAGCCTGAGCCAATGACTTGCTTTTGAGGCACCGATCATCCATCCTCCATCACCTCTTCTCAAGTGCCGGATTTCCAACCATTCAAAACGCACCTCCCCCAGCCGTTCCGAGTTCGGAACAGCTCGTCAACCGAGCTCGAAACTCTGTCCTTGAGCTTCTCGCCCTTGAGCTTCACCGCATCTTTCTCCTTTTCCTCTGGCCCAGCTGGAGCTTCGCCCTCCTGCCCGGGTTGTCATTGGCTTCCGCTCCCATGAGGCGGCTCGAGGGAAAACACTGACCTACACCTGCCAGGAGTCATCTTGTCATCTTGTCATGATGGCACGGAGTAGAAAGGATATGAGTCAAATGTAGTCAGCCAATTGTGGTTGACAAGGTAGTGTATAGGAATGCAAGAGCAACAAGCAGTCAATAAGCAAGCTAATCCGTCCAAAATAAGCTGGTAGAGGATAACAACTAACAAGTACGCTTGCAAACATAGTTGTTTTGCGTTTCGCGCATAGTCGGCAAATCTTCCGCAACCTGCAAACATTTGGACGAAAAAGGCATGCTGATAGTTTTTTCAGCCGTGTCGTTCTTAGCATTGGTGCATTGTTGCTGCTGATGCCCTTTACATATGTACTATCATTGACATCATAAACAACCATGATAAACCGCCAATACTACTCCAAGTATTTTCCACCTCAAAAAAACGGGAGTTCACCAGTTCTCCTCGGTCTTCTGTTTCTTGGCTGCAGGTTCTTCCGCCATGGCCCGAGCGATGTTCTGAACCGTACTAGTAGGACAGCCGTAATGCTCTGAGCCAAAAGCAAGAAGTGTCATGGATGAGAAACCTATTAGTAAGTGAAATGAACTGCTAATGATGATAGTATCTTATCACTTATGCATGCTGATGGTTTGATCCGCTATATGACCAAAGAACCGTAGACTTTGCCACTGCTCAAACGATCAACGAACCCAACTTGATGAAATGAACAAATCATCGTAAAAACAAACACAACACATGAAAGGAAACAAACAACTCCAAACATGACACTTGATAGCACAAAAGCAACCAGTGATTGTGGATACGACCCAAACCAGCAAAACCATCAATGGGGGAAATACCAATACTAAATGAAAACAAACAATCAATACATGTCAATAATACAAGCGCTATCGACAATGCTAATATCAATACGAACAGTGGCATCCACATCCACGACAGCAACAACAACAGCGGAACATAAACAACCCAGGACAAAACAATATACTGTAAGCGTGAGAAGCAGTGCAATAACTTTGATGTAAGCCATATTCACCACCATTTTCCATGATCAATGATAGATCAATATCTATAAACCCCTAATTATCTTTGGGATACATATGCGCATATACATCATCAGCTATTTCAGGTAAACTGGAGGTTTATTCATGCGGATCATGAACCATTATTCTCAAACCTCGCAGCACCGCTGTCTGTGGGTCCACGGATTTTCACCACCGAGCGGTGGCCACCAGCGAGGGACGTAAGGGATCCTTTTGGAGAACCCCTTTACCCAAACAAATCATCTAAACATATCTAAACCATATCAAATGATATGGATCCACTTCCATGTTTTAGAGGATCCTTTTCCAAGCCAAACTATTTGATACTATTGCAGAAATATTTGTGGGTCCCCAATTTTTTGTGGTTCCACTTCCATGCTGGTTGATCATGTTGAGCATTCCAGTTGAACTCATGTCCAAATGCCGCGAGTTGCCGCTGGTTTTTCCAACTCCAGCGAGCGACTGCAGACCGCCCACCACTGGAGAAGGTTGGGTGCCTGCGGCCATGCATTGGTGGCGACCAAAAAGGCTCAAAGGTCATCAAAGGTCTGATTCATGATGGTCAATGGTGATCAAGAAACAATGGCGAATCATTTCCAATGATCACAAATCATGATCAGCAATTGTTTATTGATCACCATCATTTGTTTCCAAATCATGATCAACCATTATAAACACTTGGGGACCAATGGTGAATCAAACAAAAGCGACCTTTCAGTTGGCCCAGTCAAAACTACCGGAAATCCGCTTGGCCGAATGTTTTTTGGCCCCCCCTCCCCCCCCCCCCCTTCCATCGATTCACTGGAATGAACCCAATTCAACAGCACGCCATGGATATCCATGCGGTGGAATGATGGCTCATAAGGCGCAATGGTATCATATGAATAAACAATTGGTGGCTTAATCATCTTAAATCACAAATTTTTGTTTGTTGTCATTGAACGTCCAATGTTCAGAAAGGGACGCCACCAGCGCCCACGATTTCCACATACGTATTTTCTCATGTTTCGTTACTATTAGGTTCATCGGATGCATTGGAGAGGACAAATAATCAATGTCGATAGATTGGGGTAAGCAAACCGTGCAGATTTGGATGTTTGGGCCACTTCGAAAATTATGAGTTTCTTGATACCAGTCAAGGTGTGTGACCTTGCCATCCCCGAGACGGCTATTAGCATTCAATGCTAATCCTCTTGCTGGAGTATGCGTTTTTTGGGCCCGCCCTGCCCCCCCCCCGGAAAATCGACTGCATCTATTCTCTCAGTAGTGACATCATCATTGTCATTAATATATATGTATATGTATGCACACACACATTGAGTATCGATCTTGATGAATGGTTATTCATGGCTACTGAGCTAGTGAACAGTAGATGATAACAACAAGCAAGAACAGCTCATGGGTACAGGCAGGGATCGATACCTCACCTCGTGTAACTATATGGTGTTTCCCAGTGGCCAGGTGCCATCTTCAACGACACATGGGGCCGACTGCATCCCCAGTGGCCAAACTTTCTCTGGGGCCAAACTGGAAAGTAGCGCTGGGCTGATCATTGACCCATATCATCAACCATGACTATAGGCATCATCAACTGCCATCAAATCGTGATTCATCAGCTCGTTACCCGTCCATTGACCATGCCTAACCAGCTCACGAAGCATCACTTTCCCATCCCGAACCATCTCTAACCGCTGTCGATCCTCCTTACACACAGGCACTTGGCTCGCGACTTTCCCTCACGCCTCTGTCATCAGTCTCATCATCTGCCCTGAAGTGCCAGTGCTTCATGGTGAAGTTCAGGGCCCATGGTTAGACCCAAAAAGGCTTAGCTTCGTGGCACTGGGAACTGCTTCACCATCTGTTTAACCAATCGGGGAGTTGGACAGGGTCTATGCCAATAATGGTTGATGATGCGGGGCGACCTAACATTCATGCAAGATCCAGCTGTAAACCCACATTTCCTGGTAGAATCTCCTGTCATGGTGTTCTGATGGTTCGAAATGCGGTCTACAACCCCAAGAATTCAGCCTTCAGGTCAAATGGAGAAAAAGCCAACTGTTGGTCATGGGATACAAAAAACCTACGTGGATACCTAAATGACATCATCTCCGTGCCAAAAATCTGGTGGCCCAATCAATCACTTGGAACAGAAACAACATCCTTGGGACGCTGGTCTTCCGGTTCTATGTCAAATGTATGCACCAGCAAGCAAAGATGTTGAAGCATCATGAAGTAACTAGTCTCAACCCATAAGGCCCATAAGTCACCATTCTTGGCTAAACATTCTCAACCAAACATTTGCCAGTATTACTCATGAAGTGTGAACTGGCCATCCAAGTTAAATTATGACTCATCAGTCTTCAACACCAACCAATCACAATATTGCAATCATATGCAATCATCATGTTTCAAACGTTACCAATATTGTATACTGATCAGTTACCATATCATGTTTGAAACCATTAAGAACCACGTTACCATGTTCGCTGTTAGGGAACAAATCTACCCTGGTGATTCACACTATCGCTGGCTGTGATTCATCCTAATTCGGTCGCTAATAATCCCCGCTTCCTATTACTAACCCCCCTCCCAACATTAAAACGTACCCTCAGTGTTTGATATTTAGCAGGGGGAGGTTATGGAGCATCATTCTTAGATACTATGCTTTTTAGCAGGGTCTTTAATCAACCCTTGGTTCCCCTGGTAGCATTCCGGTAGTATGGGCACCACCTGGTTGATGGTGATCAGATTTTCATTAACCATCTGATAACCATAGTATTACTCACCATTGTTGTGTCAATGCTATTTTCCCTACCAATATTATTGATAATTAACCATAGTTATTCAATGTTATTCACTATAGTTTCTATAAACTACCAACTATTGACCACCTATCATATATACTACTAGTTTCTATATAGTTTCTATCACCTATAATACCTACTATGTTATTCAATAGGTGGTTGACAACCACCAAGTTATTGCTGTTTCTCAGTAACCATCATAGTACCTATCCACCAGCTGCGTCGCTGAGACACCGGTGGCATCTGCTGAAAGGCCTCAGTGACCGACCCAAGCCGAAACCGAGGCCACCGGGTGCCCGGGGTGGGATGGATAGGACCCTCTGCTCGATGAAGCTGGTTGATCTAAGCGTAACCAACTGTGATTGTTGGGCTCGTGGTGGTTCATGCTGGCTTGTTGGATGTTGAACACCCTTAATTCTTGGGTATGTGCAAAGGTGGCGTCTGGTGGTTGAAAATGGTCAATCGTCTGGTAGATTGACCTGGCCATATCATATCTGGCCAAATGGAAAATCACAACTCTGATTCGGTTTGGATGTTCCAGGGACAGGTTGTTTCTACCAAGCATTCACGCTGACTTCTTCTGATCTCCCATGACAGAATACAGTGGTATAGAAGTTGGTGATCCGGTGTTGGCAAAAAGTCAGATTGCAAAATATTGCAAAAATCAAGACCAGTCTGCAGAATAAACAAACAAGAACGGATGATACATCGTTTCAAAATGAATTGACCAACCAACAAAAACCAAAGCGAGCACCATAAACCAACTATATCATCAAGCATTCTCACCCATAGGAGTCTTAAATCAACTCCACGGAGCTTAGTGGCAATCCCCGAACCAGGAAAAACTGATGACACAAGGCGAGCTCGCACCCACAAGAGTTCACATGCGGATATGTTTCAAGGAATACCAGTTGCTTTTAAGCATAAGGATTGGATCTGATAAGGATTAGGTATGCTGAGAGGTATGATAAGGATTAGGTATGCTAAAAGGTATGATAAGGATTAGGTAACCATCACCAACCATCATCAACCATCTGGGGGGTACCACTCTCCAATGCTAAGAGGTATGATAAGCTTTGGCATGAATACAAGGTATCATACCGATACAAAAGGGGCACTGGGTCTGATAATCCCAGTGGAATACCGCGTAGGTTCATCATCAACCTTCTGGTCATTCTCGATGACACTGGAGCCAAGCTGTAACTCATCATTTGATGGATTTCTTACAAATATGTTTCAATATGTTTCTATGTGATTACTAGGTAGCAGCCACTGAGGAGTATAATACATTCCACATTGGTTTATGGCTGGTTGCGAACCAACTTGCAACCTTTCAACTATCTATTGGTTGTCCCTCTTGGTTCGATTTCAAATCATTTGGTTATTTCCAAAACTTGAATATTTACCATCATTTTCACCACCATCTATAGTCAACTAACCATCATCACTCTACAGCAGCGCATGCCTGCGGATATACGATGTCTGGGGTGTATAACTACCCATCAATTGAGGACAAACCCCAACGGACGTGGTCACAAGGATCCACCTCTTGCATGTTTGCTACTGTCCACGGCTACTCCACCATCTGGGGACTAGTACCAACGCCAACATCAACAATCAACAACATCCAACACCAGGAACAACAGCAACATCAAAACCCACCAAAGATCCTCAGTCCTTTGCCCCATGCGAATTCGATTCTGGGTCGCCGACGGCTTCAAGCATCGCAGTGTATTTGGCCTTGAGTGGGTGGGACCCCAACTGCTGGCAACACTGAAGTAGAAACGTCAACATACAACAAACAATCCTAAACACAAATTCAAGAGCAACAGGAATACCAACCAAAAACATCGTAGCTTGCATATCATTTCAAGGCATACTCTCTGGCTGATCGACAACAAACTCCCAGGTCAGCCGTGATAAATACCCCTCTCGACTTTTCGGGTGAGTTCGCATCGCAGGTCAAAAACAAACAACCAATTGCTGCGAACAAGGATCCAGTAACGCACGATGCAGTGGGTGGCTTGATCCAATGTAACACGATCGCAACAAAAACAAGAACAGGGCGCGAGTGTGATCTATGAAACTTGAAGTGTCCATTTAAACACTGCATTTTCGCGAGAGAATCCACAAATCTTAGGACACCCCGGGTATTCATCAGTCGTTCAATGATGCATCTTCTGGCATGAGAAACAAAAAATGCAAAATTGCCCAGCTGGCTTGCTTCTTGGCCCACTCACGCATTTTTTGTCCCGCCCTGCCCCCCCCCCCCAACAAAAAAATAGGGCAAATGGGGGGTTGCCCGGGAACATCTGTTCATGCTTCAGTTTTGTTGGTTTTCGTGTTTGTGGTTGGTCTTGAGATGTTTGTATGGTGGATTATGGTGGTTTGATATCTCCCACCTCAATGCCATGGATTGAAAATTGCAAGTTTAAGGGTTGAATTTTTGAAAGCACCAGCCCGCAACATCTCTTCTTCCTTCAATCGTCCCTGGAAACACGACAGTGGTGCTGACAGCAAGGAGGTAGCCCAGCACCGCCACCAGCAGCGGGGCAATCATGGGGCGTTGATTTTTGATCAGTACGTTTATTTGCGATCCTCTCTGCTGTATCCTCAATTCCAATATTATACAATATACAGTTTTCTATTGATATGTGTTCTAAAATTTGCTGAAATCCTTCCCTAGAAATCCCAAGTCGCAATCCATACCCCAACATAAAGAACTTGAATTTACTTACATTACTTGAAGAAATGTAGGGATAATAAAACAAAGGATACACCGTGGAAGCAGCAATCTCATGCATGTACAAAATCCGTCAATCGATTCAACCTCAACATCCTCACCCTCAAATTCCCAACAAAAACCAAGTCAAGAACACACTTTGACACCAGCACATACTACTGCATGTGATGCATCATGGAACGCTTGCAACTGATCGTTCTGGCGGGCTTTCGTCCATCACAAAAGGATGCAGTTTCAAAGTGTACAGAACTCCAGAAACTCAGGAAGGAGATTGAAAACCGAACGAAACATAATCAAAGAAAACGATCCGTCTGCGGATGACATCTTTAAGCATGACCTACACCGAACCAGCCCCAGCGTTCTTTGGGCACCGCACCATGGTCTCAGGGTTCGATAAACCCTGTACCCTGAGAGCAGAGCTGCACGCGAACCCAAGGGAGACAGCACCAGAATATGCCAAGTACGGAACCATCAAACCCTTGAGGTGGTGATGTTGTTGCTTGGCTTGATTACCCGGGATACCCGCACCTTGTCACTGATCGTATGTATCTCCCTGCGCCTTTCCAAAGTTGTTGCGAACCTGGAATAACTAATGGTGAGTGTCAGCTTCTCGTATCAAGCGATGTTTGTAGGAAATTGCTTCTTCCAAGAAAACGATGAGCCGCACCAGCAGCAGCGGCAACAACAACAACAACAACAACAACAACAGCAACAAAGAACGAGCCACAAGCAACAAACCCCACAAGCAACAACAAGCAACACATATCAACAAATAACAATGAACAACAAACAACGGCAATCACAACCACAACTGCCTTGGCAACCCGGACCACCGCAACCTACGACAGCAACCTGTTCAACAGCCTGCGATTGTGCAGCTGCTGAGCTTCCGAACATCTGAGGATCTGAAAGGAGCTGCTGTACGAGCTCCTCTCATCGTTCCCAGTGTTGATTCATCTGAGGATTGATGTCTTAGTGACTCTTAGTGGTCAATGATGCTTGGCACTTGCGGTCGTCCACCCCGAGGCACGCGTGCAGAGGCGGAGTTTAAGGCACTAACGTGTTCCGTGGAAGATTACAATTCCATGAAAAAGTGCCATCCACACGAAAAAGGTAATAGAAGTGCGATCAGCAAAGAAAACTTCACAGTGTCAGAGATGGAATCGCTCCTCACTTCAACAAAGATACTGCTGATTTCGCAATTGCAACTGGTTTTGAAAGAAAGTGAAATGAATGGCAAATAAAGAATAATGAATAATACTTCACCCCCTTGCACTTGCAATGGCTCGCCTACGCTGGTGATATCTTCGCTCCCTGTCACGCATGGTATCCTCTTGTGGGACTTGCATGCTAGCTTCAAACACTGGAGTGATGACAGGAATTGAAGGTATAACTAGAAAAACAGTTTTGCCACTGTACAAATTGTCTCTCATGGTTATTAACAGTGGTTAATAGTGGTTAACCATGATGAATGGTCTATGAAAAAGGTGAATAATGGCTACTGATGTTTGCTGATGGCTATTAGTTAATGGCTGTTGCTGGCTCATCAGTGGCTGTTTAATGGCTAAACTGGTGGCTGATGATGCATCAAGGATGGTTGAACATTTGTTGGACAGGTGATGGTTCGATGATGATGGTTGAACATTTGTTGGACAAGTTATGGTTGTAAATTGCATGGTTATACAAATGATGGCTGATAGTGCTTAACAATGGCCACTGACTGATTGTGAATGATAATTGGTCATGGGGAATGGTGACTAGCAATAGCCAACAGTGTGAGATCGTTACCCAAGCCCTCCATATGAAGGGGAAAAACGGCTACTTCTAGTGAAACTTATAGTGGTTTTTATTTTTAATGGAGGGCTAATGATGGTTTACCAATTTTTCAATGCTGCCTGATGATGGTGGATAGGGATCTTCCGGTAGGTTCAGTGATGCTTGATCCCTACCCCCCAAAATATCCCCCCAGTGCCCCCTCAAATGGAGAGATTTCCTACTGAACCAGGGAGAAGGCTATAATGATGGTGGACTGGTGGTTGGTAATTCACCCAGAAGAAGCCACAGCAACCATGACATAAGAAAGCCCTCTTGCAACATTTACATCAAAAACTCATTGCTTCACCATGGCGGGTATTTCCATGGCAATGCTGTTGGCAATGATTATCGTAACTTTGGATGTTTGGGGTCTGCCCCGAACCTGCGATTGGGATATATTTCCAGAGGTTTTCCATGTTTCCAGCCATATGTTCCCTCAATATATGGATCCCTTAGAATCACCATATCAAACTATGATCGAAATGCCAATGGAAGTAAAAGCCTACAGTATTGGTTGGGATCCATCCTTTGCGAAATTATCCATCGGGTGTAGTAGAAAATGCTTGGCTACCACCCCGTCTTGTTTTCCATTATGCAAGTGTTGCTGTAACCACCGTGGAGCTACGTGGGGCATCATGTAACTACCAATCATAGTTCAAACAACTGACTCATTACTCTGATCACCATCAACCATCACTCAGCATAAATGACAATCAATCATAAAAGAGTTGCTAATCCATCAGTAAAAATCATCATAAGCTATCAAAAACGCTGAGTATCCAAGTATCCAACCTTCCAACCGTAAGTTTGCACCACCATCATTCTCCCTATGGCGCCACCCCCACCTGACACCACCGCAGGTTAGCTTCCGCCCAATGGCAGCGCCGCCCCGGGACGGTCCGGCCGCTCTTGCATCATGCGGTTCATCATCTCGGCGTACGCCTCTGGACCTGGCCCTGGCAAGTGTCGTTGGCCACTGGGACCACCTTCCAGCAGGGGGAACCTTCCATAGCCGTGCGCTGGAAGATGATGTGCTTGATGAATCTCGATGAGACTTCATGATGGCGACTTTGTTGTGGAAATGGCGGTGAAACATCACTACTGTTGGTTCATAGTGACCAGTGATTGTATCATCGTTCTTTGAATGATGGTTTAGGGGAGCTGGTGTTAGTTCTGATCGTAAATCTTGATGGAGTCATCTTCCTGAACTGGCTCGGGAGCCTTCTCACCACTAGTGACGGCTGGCTGATAGTCATCTAACATATTTGATTAATGTTTGATCCACCTCGTAGAGTCACGCTTTGCAACGGGTCTTACAACTCAACGGACTTAACCAGTTGAACGACTGGTGACCACCAGTTTGCGACGCCATGGCTCGCAACATTAACCTTTCGCCTGCCCTACCACGA
>VSDK01026833.1:4011-28832 GCA_009767595.1 Symbiodinium kawagutii
CGCGCCACCAGACACTCGGCGTGGTTGGCCGCGGTTGAGGTCCGGCAGCAGACACTCGCCGTGGATGGCCGCGGTTGAGGTCCGGCGAGGAGAAGGAGGAGGAGGAGAAGGAGAAGGAGAAGTCAGCTCTGATAAAATCTAACAACCCTCACCTGACAGGTGGGGAATAAATAAACGTTGCAGCATGGAGTATACCATTTGTGTTTCCTTTGTTCACTAAGGGTACACTGTGACTCGCCGTCATAACGCATTTTATATGATGTTCCACTGCTCGGAGGAATAAAGTACACCGCAATCAACCATGATTTCTGAAATGGCTATGGGTCAATATTCACCAACCAACAAATGGGTAGGCGAACAACCCAACAAAGACTGGTTTGGTCATTTGTGGGATGGGTGACCATTTTGCATTGTCGTTGTTTCAAGATCCCGTTTGCCACCTGGATTGCGGAAACACCCGAACTTGGTTCGCCACCCTTTCACCTACCTTCCATTTCATGGTTGAATGAAGTGTTGCAGATGCTCTCACACAGAGTACGTAGTGACATCGCTCAAGATTATCATCGGTTCAATGCCATGCGATCCTTTGAAAAATACTGTGATGCCAAATACAACAGCTCAGCCAAAGCATTTGCAAGCATTCGCACTAATACTCAACCACCAATCCAGGCTTTACAAATCCCGGTTGAATTGCAAGTTGAAATGCACTGGGTACCTGTTTCTTTCCAGGTTGTGTGTGTTGGACAAGTTGCCAGACTTTATAGTCATTCTCCGGTGTGGTTTGAAGATCATTGTGGATGGAT
Source organism: Symbiodinium kawagutii (assembly GCA_009767595.1). Lineage (NCBI taxonomy): Eukaryota > Dinophyceae > Suessiales > Symbiodiniaceae > Symbiodinium > Symbiodinium kawagutii. The sequence goes on from VSDK01026833.1 coordinate 4,815, forward strand.
TGTGGCCATGCATCCTACTCATGTGACCATTCAATTTCATACTTTGCCGTCCAACCAGCCTGGTGAGGGTCTGATTCGACAAAGCCATCATGTCATTGATCCACGTGACATTGCACACCATTTAAATGACTATTGGATTCCTATGTGGCAGACTTCCCCAAAGGTTGCTCATGATCAGGAGTGGCCCGAAATGGAACAGTTGTTGAGCGCACTTCCCACTGATATTCCTCCTTTGGAAGTTTCATTGGAAGTTTCGGAATGGCAAGTGGCAATTGATTCATTGAAAAGTGGATCGGCCAGAGGGCTGGATGCAATTTCAGCAGCTGAACTTCAGAGTTTGCCATCTCACTGTGTCCAACAACTTGCACAGATGGTTCGTTCCTTGCGATCCTTCCCCACTTACATGATGAGATCCAAAGTCTGCCCGTTGAGTAAAGCTGATGAGGATCTTCCCAAACCCTCTCAGAGCAGACCGATTTGCATCTTGTCTATGATATACCGGCTTTATGCCCGTGTTGTTTCCAAGCAGATCCTGCGACAATGGGGTCAATGGTTTCCACAATCAGTTTGTGGAATGCTACCACAGCGGGGTGCCTATCTCGCAGCTTACACCTCTCAAGCCTTCATTGAAATCGCCCACCACCTTGGTCAAAAATGTGGGGGAGTGACATTAGACTTGGTTAAGTGCTTCAACAAAATTGATCACCAGGCAGGGTTCAGAATTTTGAAGCGATTGGGAGTGCCGCCCCAGTGCCTCAACCTTTGGTTTGAATCCATCCTTGAACATCAAAGATTTTGGAGCATTTGTGGTGAAAACATAGGACCAATAACAGCTTCATGTGGTTTTCCGGAAGGTGACTCGCATAGCGTATTGGTTATTCTAGGCATAGCATTGTTGTGGTCAAGCAACCTCAGCCAAGTGTGTTCAGATCAACTTCGCCTTGCAAGTTATGCAGACAATTGGTCATGGACAAGCGCTAACTTGAGGGATCATTCTCCAGCTGCCTCCACCACTCTTTCAGTGACGCAAACGTGTGGACTGCTCATTGATTTCGAAAAGACATGGTATTGGGCAGTCGACACACCCACGGCCAAGGCCATTGCCGCGGCTCTCCAAGAAGTCACCCCACAAGGGATTTGTCGCAAACACAATGCACGTGATCTAGGCTTGGAACTCCAATATTCAGGTTGTCATCAAAACGGTCACAGGAAAACAAGATGGGAACAGGGATTTCAAAAGCTGCAGCGTGTGCAATCGGCTAAGTTGTCCTTGTCTGTGAAAGAACATTTGGTTTTTAGCAGCGTGTTTCCATCGATGTTCTATGGCTCGGAAATCTTTCCATGTTGCAATGACCAGCTTAACAAGGTAAGGAGTAAGACTGCTGATGCCATCTTTGGACCTTGTAAAAGCATGACTCCGTCAGTTGCTCTCCTTTTGACCAAACCAACCATCCTTGACCCAGCTTTCTTTGTCATCCTGAGTGCTCTGAGACAAGCCATTTCGTGGTTGCGCACTCAGACCCACGAAGTGTGTGCCCAGTTTTTTCAAATAGCTGCCACGTTCAATGGACATGTTGCGAAGGTCAAGGGTCCAGCTGCTAGCCTTGCTGTTTACTTGCTGCGGGTTGGCTGGCAAGTCAATCGTGAGGGTTACGTTTTAACGGAGCCTTTTTCTTCACTGCATCTTGTGAATGATTCTTTTCAACAGTTTGCCGTCGCGCTGCAACTGGCATGGCAGACGGATCTTGTAATCACACATTCGGAGAGATTTTCCAAGTTTTCAATGCCGGACATCAGCCGTTCAGATACCCTGGCAGTACTTCTCAAGTTCAACGACAGAGATCGGGCCACTCTGACCAAGGAAGTTGCTTGGGGTTACCAGGATGGATGCCAACAACAGAAGTGGGCACATGATGCAGATGGTCTGTGTCCATTTTGCCAACAGGAAGACACACATGAGCATCAGCTGCTTCATTGTCCGGCCTTTCATGACACGAGAGTCAAACACCATGACACGTTGCATGCCATGCAGGAATATGGGGAGGAGTTCCATAACCTTTTGGCAGTCAAAGTGCATCCACAAACATACTTTTGTCGCACCATGCAGTCTCAAGAGCCTGCACCAGTGATTGCCGCCGCTTTTCACGAGCTTCATGATCGGGCGAGCAGTGATTTTCCATTACATATCTACACAGATGGGGCATGCCAGGGACCAGACATTCCGTCGGCCAGATTCACTGCCTTTGCTTGTGTAGTTGACCTTTGCCGCAATGACACAGAGCGTGAACAACAAATTGGTATATGGAAAGCCACAGGTGTGACCCCTCAAACTTTTCAGGTTTGTGCAGTTGGTCGTGCTCCAGGTGAACAAACAATCAACCGTGCGGAGACAGCTGCGCTCATTGCCGCTGGCACTTTGGGATCCAAGGTGCTGATTCACACTGATAGTGCTTTTGCTGTGACTGCTGTAGATCGAGCTTGTTCTCACATTGTGCTGACACCTGCTAAAGATGCCAACTTGGATCTTATTTTGCAGCTTCGAGCTTCTAGGTTGCAACCTCACAACATTTTGAAGGTTAAAGCGCATCAAGAGATTCGTGCTGATATGCATTGGCGGGATATTTATCACATTTTTGGGAATCAACAAGCTGATCGTGCCGCAGTTCAAGCGTGTGAACTGTTACACGTTTCCTGGTCTAAGATTCTGAGGGAGCGTTTGCTACAAGTGCGACATGAGCGTGAACTTCTCCATGGCATGATGCTTTACAAACTTGAGTTGAACAAAGTGAGAGCTCAGGCATTTCAACAGCTGCAGAAAGAAGAATCTGCGGCTACACCACGGGAAACCATCTTTTCAACTGAGACGGTTCGTAGTAAAATTGGGAACTGGGAACCCGCAGATTTTCAAGTCCTTCCAGCTCCTTTGGCGCTGGACTCATGGCGTAAATTTTTTGCATGGGGCAATCACCTGGTGGAACCCTTTTTTCACTGGATGGTTTTGCTCAAATGGCCGAGGGAACCCGGTGGACCTCTCTCTAAGGAAATTGGTGTCAGTTGGCTTGAACTGGCACTGAGTTTTTCACAGACCATTCGCAGTTTGCTTCCAATTTTGGGGCCGAATGCTGATGGTGCGATGCAAATCCTATGGGTGCAAGACAAGCAAGATGCCATCAACCATGCTATTACTTTCAAGGATTTAGCTGCATCTTTTGAGATGATGTGGACTCAATTGAAGTCCTACTTTCCAAAGTGTTTTCCAGCTGCGGGACGTGGAAGGGTCACCGCGCTTCAGACACAGGGATTTCTCATTCATTCACAGGGCATTGGCTTGAGACCCGCTTTCCCATATCAACTGGAGACCTATGACTTGTTACAACTTCTGAAAGGACAAACCACTTTTTCCACTGCTGTGGTACCCACGTGGTGCGATGACAGAACTGGATCGCTGGACATTGATGACTGGGCTGAGAGGTGTGGTAGATATCGATCCATCCGAAGGAAGGTCGGTGTTTGCACTTAGTTTCGTCTCATTTCTGACTGTGCGCTGGATATAAAGCTCACCCTTCGTTCGCAGGGGGTGGGCTTCAGGCTGAAGGGAAATGAATGAATGAATGAATGGTCATTTGTGGGATGTGAACAGCCAGGGGTACAGGGCAACCACAGCCAAATATGAACCGTTAACCATTGACTACCAGTACGAAGCAGTACATCCAATATTGACCATTCATCACACACACAGCACGGTGGTTTCATGTGGCTTCTCAAGCCAGTCTGGGGACCCCCCAGTTGTCATCCTAAAAATATAGACCAGCTATTACTTCAGGATCTTTAGGGATCTTTACGATCTTTAGGATAATCCATCTTTAGGGATCTTTAGGGTACCCAGCTATGTAGAAACCACCACGGATGGACCGTCAACAAACTCATCGAGTAGATCCACTCAGTGCGGTGGACCTCCCACCGCTGTTTTTAATGCCAACAACTAGCTGAGCGTCAGGTGAATCATGGTGGATGTGAGCTGGTTCATGATGGCGAATGAATGCCAACTCAATGATTTAGTAATGAGACTTCACAGTGGTTAGATGAACTTGCAAGCCCTAGACTGGTGAACTGTGATGGGAAGGTTTAACTTGAGCGCAGCCATGTGACTGGGAGAATGGCAGCAATCATCTACAACAACTACGTACAGTAGAGGTTCGTGATGCCATGATAGACCACGATATACCTACCCTCTGGTCAACTAATCTGGCAGTGGCAAATCACACGATTTTCTTTGGGCCCGGAAGGGAAATCAGCTGAATAAATGATGGATTTTCCATTCCCAGGCTAGTTTATCAGAGCCTATATTCCGTGGCTCTTTGTCCAATATGGTCACATGAGGAATATCATGCAGAACAATTGCCCAAGTGGTATAGAAACCAATCATAATATATCATAATATGCGATTTGGGGGTTGTATATGACTCGTATTGCAAGCTGATCACGGTCATCTATGGTTGCTCCACTATCGCTGGTATTGCAGCTTGGCATTGCCAACGACGATAACAATTGGAGAAAGCTCACCTTTCTTATTCATTTTGGTATACCTTGCGCTTCGTGTGAATGTGACCGAGATTTCTAGCGGTATGTCCACTGTAACCATCATCTACCACCCTATCTGCTGGACCGGGAGCCAGAGTCATCAATGTCATCACCTCACTGCTGTCACTTCAGCAGCAGTAGCGACTGACCACCGCGGATGCTGTTCGCCCAGGCACGATTGAAGCGTGGATTGTGCAGAGCGATTTTGCCCCCATGTCCACCACGGTGAATTTGGTCTGGCGACGCGCAGTGCAACACCCGAAAGACTACACAAAACCAAAACTGGTTGGTGGATGTTGGTGGTTAGTAACGCAATCCCAAAAATATGTTTGTCAATCGACCCACCATGCCAAATAGTAGAGAGAAAACACCAACGAGATACGGTATTGCTGGTATGCTTTGGCTTCTTTTACCATAATTCAACAATTAAAACAAGGTTTGTCCATAATTAAGTCTCTGGCGGTGAGAGTTGCGGCTTTTGCATGGCTGGCATTCTGGTGCAATCAACAAATGTATGGTAATCCAATCGCCGTGTATCAAACACCGGCATGAATTGATACAATCGGTGGCTATCAATGGTACGCTTCGTGATCACTACGAAACCCAACAGCTCCCGATGTGATTATGTGATTGACTTCAACAAATGACAATTGATGACGGCAACACGACGACCATGATGATGTACCAAAGCAGCAACCCATGGCTTCAGCCATTTCCAGCCCTGTATGTCAATGCATCATGCATTTGTCTTCATACTACAACAATTGTGTGCGTATAAATATGTATATATATATAGTTTATATATATATATATATGTGTGTGTGTGCGTGCCTATGAAAATATACATAATATTATATACCACTTAGTTGCACGCGTATTTGCTGCTTGTGTTCCCCGCTGTCTTTCCGTTGCCCTGTTGCATTGTTGTACATCAACATATTGTATACATATGCATGCATTGACAAAAAACATTGGGCGCACACCCCTGTCCCTGTGCCGTTGCCATACATGAGGGTCCCATCCTCACATATCCTCACCCGGCCTCATCCCAAAGGGTCGGGTGGCGATAAGCATCCTCAGGCTGCCCATGACCGAAGGAGTTGAAATTACTCTTGTCAGAAAAGCTTGATGACAATCATCAACTATCAATTGACCATTGAACCCCTTCAACCATGAGATTGATGGTTGATGATGGTTGGCAACCATTGATTCATTCCAGTGGTTTCAGATTGATGCATCGTCGGCTGATGTTCACTGTGACTAAGATTGTTGAAGATTATTGAAACCACAATGACCCACTTCATTATGTCCGCACTACGTTGACATTGCTGGTAAATCCTATACCCCAAAAAAGCTAACACAGGTACAACATACCTCCCACTGGCAAGACCCTAGAAAGGAAAGAAAAAACCAAACAACCCCCCCTTGGGACAAGAAAAACTGAAACACCCCAGAGGGGTGACAACATGCTCCCACTGTCCCGAGCCGGTTGTGAAGAGTCACTCCTTCAAGGGCCCTATTGTACAACGGTTGTTTCGATTTGTTTCGCAGTTTTTCGCTCCAAGAAAACTAGGTGACTCGGCACACCCAAGAGGGTCGACCAACGCCACAGAGCCGTCCGTCTAAAACTGGCCACTGGTGGATTGGTCCTCCAACATTGCAGGATTTCAAGCACAGCAAGGCGACAAACAAAATTCAGATAGGCAAACCTCGATGAAGCTGCACACTTTGAAAACTTGCCACTCTCACGGCTAGTCCCCGAACAAAGGTTTGGGGACGGTTGCGAGGGTTGCGAATCTAAATGCAACGTCGTGCAAACGCACCTAACCCCAAACCTCCAAAGGTTGAAGGACAACCCTTTGCTACGCATTCGGGAGCATCAAACAGCAGCACCTGGGACGAGGGCATCAACCCTTGGACAACACCATGGCACTCCGCAGTACCAGCCGCGTACCGAGCGCACACTCTGCACAGCACGCTCTATGGCACACCAGCACCTTGGCTCACAGCCACCCATCAAACCAGCGCAACAAAACATGCAGAGTCCCGCAAACAACGAAGCAGTTGAGATGTTACACCTCGATAGAGGGCATTAACAATTAATCATTAGCCACTATCAAGTATATCATTGTTTAATGAGGTATACTGTATGCCCTTGAAAACTCAATGTTTCACTTCAAAATAAAAAAATGCCATTATTTACCATTGTTTTCCCTCTTATTGTTGGTCATTATTCCCCATTTTTGGTTGGTTAATATTGACCCATAGTCACTTCGAAAAACCAGTCGATACCTGTTTGAATCCGCGCCTGGTCAGAGCTTTTGTCCGACTCCGCTCTGCCATCATTCGTTGATCCTAGGTGTATCCTGCAGGTTTGTTTGCATCATCCTAATACGACTGTGGACCAAAGTCATGGACCTCCTGGTCATCGTTGGTTTGAATCCCTCCAAAATAAGTATATTCACAACAATGGATGATGGGCATGTCAACCTGTTGCTTCCCAACCTGTTGCTTCCCAGCTCAATCATGAGAATCAACAAATGTCACTAATTATATAATGATATATGATGAATCATAGCCATCAGTCACCAGTATCATGAATCTGTTCATCACCATTAAGCATCAACCATCATGGATCATCACTGACCCGCTAGTACTAAGCAGTAGAAACGATGTGTTTTTACCTTTCATGAACCATAATGAACCATCGTCAACCATCATATTCTTCCCTAATTCTTGGTGCAGGGGAACCACCTGCATCCACAAATCGCACCAAGTCGCGTTGGGATGCATTCGGACCTTAGCCACAGAGACGGGTACACATTTCGACCACCCAGAAGTTGTGATCAAATGAGTTTTAAACCATGTTATATTGGAGATCGGTCAATATCAACCAACCACAAAATGGGATGTTCACCAAGGGTACAGGGCATGAACAATTTCACGACTGAAGCTGATCAGGTTTTGATTGTGGCCTTTGATTCAAGCTCTAGTTGTGGTTGAACACCATGCTACCAGCTGTGTTACATCATTAATTTAAGGGTGACTCATGGCTACACAAATGGCTGATCAATGGTCATATCTTATCACTTTCCACTTCGTACACCCGAAACCTTGCTTGAGTAGGGAAATCTGATCATGGCTCAGGCGATCTCGGCAGTATAGAAACCATCCATCTCGGGGTGCTTCAGAATTCGACACCCTTTTTCGCTCACCTCAAAAGGGAGATCATCAAGAGCCTACCACAGTATCCTGTTTCCGTACCCATCAGTTGGTTCCCCATTTACCAAGGTATATCAACCATTGAACCATCAGCTGCCCATCAGCTGCCATCAGCTGCCCATCAGCTGCCCATCAGCTGCCCTTGTTTCGGCACATCTGTTGCTGCATCTGATACCTTATGGCAGTCCCAAGCAGCTGGGTCTTGCCCCCAGGTCCTTGGTTGACCTCCTTTGCAGCGCCGAGGCGCATAATTCTTCAAATGCTGGTTGTACAGGGCAATCTGACCATTCCCTGCATCCACCACCTAGCAGGAACACCAAAACAAAACCACACAGGAAACAAGGTACCACTGGCCCGCTACAAAAAAGGTAGAAGCTTGTAATCAACCAGCCAAACAACAATCAACCAACAACTAGTTGCAAATTGTGTCTGCTGTTACTTCTAGGGATAACTAATCAAAAATCAACCACGAACCTAAAATTGTTTCTTAACCAATCATCACAGATAGCCAACCAAAAATCTAAGCCAAAGATTTCTGCAGCTTTGAGACTGGACCCTGGGAAGAACAGGACCCAAGGTGATCTGGGACTTCGAAATGGCTCAGCTTTAGCAGCTGTTGCCGTAGCCAAGTCATGCAGGACAGTCATGGCTTATTGGTGAAGGGATGTGAGGGGTGCCCAGAAAGTGACGGGTTCATGTTAAAATCGCATCCCCCAACAAACGACCTAGGGATTTCTTCAGCAGCAAGCCAACTGGCTTTGAATCTGAGAGCTAGCTAAGTTTACAAGTGACCCAACTACAAGTAGTCAACCACGGTCTGAATTGGATTACGGTTCATCATTAGTCCGAAAATAACTTGCTGACAATATGAGATTCGAGTCAGGAAAAGAATGGATCCAACCCCAGTAAAGGTGTCCTGAGGCACCCCTGGCACGACTGACAGTTGGATACGTAGTACAAATGAATGTGATGCGTACAAACCCATAAACAGTTGCCCTGAAAACATCAACCAGTGCTTCGTTCAAACACATAATTCATTCAATCTGCCCATCAGACCTATCAAATTCGCGACACAACGGAACAGAAACACCGCGTGTCCGCGGAGTATCTCGAGTTGTTCCCAACGACGGTGCGACTCAAACAATTTGGGATCTCCTTAGCCACCATGGGATCCTGCCTGAAAGAAGACGCTAGTCCAATGATCATGAATTTGATCTGGTCCTGAGCTTGGCCATTTCGGGTGTTCAAGCAGAAAACTTCTCTGCGCGAGGCAGGTTTTGTTGCCCGTACCAATGGGAACCCAGTATCATGCCGAACCAAGGTGTTCATCAATGCTATTGATTCTTATAATGTTCGTAGTTAATTATACCATACCCTGTATTGCTTGGCAAAAAAAAATGTACCCGATCGCGTGGGATCACCTATTTGGCGTTTCGTCAACCCCGTGTAGCTGTGCAGAATGTCCCACAAGTGGAAAGATGTGTCTCTATTTATTAATCGTTCGAAAAATTTCTGGGCATAGGGATGATTGGTGACCTGTGGTTCACTCTCAATCACCAACGCAGCTGCTCTAGGACAGCAATAAAAAACAGAAGGCCCATATAAAATCTCGAACAGCAGGAAACTCCAAAACATGCTTGGCTCTGAGAAAATCCATCATGACTTCCCTCTTTCATGGCACTTCCCTTTTAGAACCCATGGCACCCTAGTGCTATTCCCGCCTTGAGGTCCTACAGGGGACAAGGCCTGAACCATCGGCCTCTGTGGAATCCCAACGCAACACACAATGGACCCAGCATGGAAAGAGGCACCACGGAATTTCTGAGAAACACTCCAGAAGGACGACAAACGTTGTGGCTGGGGCTTCGCCAATTTTGGATGTGTGCCAAGTTGGGTCAGACCTTTCTGCATTTTTCCACCTGCTTTTTTTGCTAAAGGAAGGTTCTGGAACTCAATCAGAAATTTGGACAAGGGCCTTTTGAAGCGGCAAGAACTTTTGTGAGGTTTTCTCTAAATTTATATAAATTCCCAGAAACGGTGGTCCAAACTCAATTCACTGTAAATAACAGGTCCCCGCCTTGAAATGTAGCGGCGAAACCCAGGTTCTTCAAATGTTGCAAAATCCATCTATTTATCTCCTGTATGCTCAAAACATGACAGGGTCACTACCGCAAATGTGTTCTTGGTTGCTGGAACTCGAATTTTTAGCTGCTGGAACCGATACTATAGACCTTCATTCTTGTTGAACCGCCATATCCAAATGAGTCATGCTCTTGCCTCTGCATATTTATCTAGCGCGGAACCAGCGCAGATCTATCGCCAGAGCCTCGAAAACATCTCGGGACAAAACTACTTTTTAGGACACTGTCTCCACTGCAAGCTTGGACAGGGTTGAAGTCGTTGGGAGGAGGGCATGTTGTGCGGGACGAGGGAATGTTGCGCGGTTGGAAAGCAAAGCAACTAATGGCTGCGGTCAAGCAAACACTTGATCGAAGATACTGCCCAAACGCCAAACGTTGAAATATCTACAGTGTACAGCAAAACTAGAGCTGCCTTGCAGAACTACAAATTCACTGCGAATTTACAGGTCCCCGCCTTGAAAACGACAACTACGATGCATCAAAACCAGATCCGTAATGACCCCTTTAGATAAAATCGCTTAGATAATTATGTACTTACAAACATTCCAGAGAAGATACCATGTCTCGCTTCGCTCTCCCCCTATGCCTCATCCTTTCTCCAGGGAACCCAAGCTTGCTAGGATAGAACTTTGGTGAGTCTTTGCCATAGCTTTCTTCCAAAGTTTAGCATACGCAAACTGCGCAGTTTGTGACCAAATAGAACGTGGCAAATCTCAGAGGTAGGCAACACAGATTGCAACAAGGCGTCAGCTCGGCAAATTTGCAACCACAAATCCATAGAATGGAGCTGATTGCATAGATGGTAAAGGCATCCCGTAGGTGGTGTGATGTGTCTTGGTATTCCCTCCTCCCGCATCCCAGGATTTTCAGATTCTGGGTGGAGAGGTTTAATCAGGAGTGGTTTTCCGAAAATCACAATGGCTAATTTGAATAGCGGGAAACCACCAGTGACCCCAGTTGACGTCAAGATACGGGCATAATGGCTGACCATGTGCCAGTTGTGCGTCAATTGCAGAAGACCTTGGTGCTGGCCCCGGTAGTTGCCCATGGCAGGAGAATGAGGCAGCATAATTTATGGCGGCCTCTATTGATCAGTGAAGGATGTTACTTCCTGCAGCACATACCCATGTAGATAGACCCCATACGTGAGGAGAAAAGTGAGGCCGGAAATCCTCCTAAGATCTAACACCCATGGGGGTGCACCCTGAGTATCCAGAGGCTGCCAAGAAACACACAGACCAGGGCCATGGGTGGCAAAACTGCCGTGGGGAGGTGGACAAAAGGTACCCACAACAAGGACTTTGGGCATGATAGCGAAAGATTTGAGGGATCGTTAACATCATCATAGTGTCAGCTTGCCGCAGCTTGCCGACTGAACTCATCATGCTGCGTCCACAAACGTCAATATCAAATATCAATGCATTTCCTGTCACTCATCTGATCTCTGTTACCTCGGTTTCACCGCTCAAGACCATGATGTCGACTGGGAAACTGGATTCTGGTGCCCTATGGTGCCTTTGTGGTGCTTGGAAAGATCTTCAAAGTTGATGAGTAAAGTACCTACCAGTGAGTGTAGATAAACTGTGATGGCAATCTTGCAGTGGGTCTAGAAACCAACTTAATTACAGGAGAGCACCACTGGAGAGCACCCATCTTAGTGCACTCGCAGTACCGTCGCTCCCATCTTCCCAGATGTCCAACATGAGCCATGCCCCGGGCCCAGCGATCCAAGGGCCGATCCAGCCCTGGAAGGGTGTTGCAAACGCCGCCCAGGCACGATTCCGAGTGGCCAATGCAATGAGAGTCCCAGGCTTCATGTTGGGAACTGCCTGGCACGGTCGGTCAGTGCTCAATGGCTAAAAACGAAGATCGGAGATGATTAACCATTGGTTCATATTATTATTGGTTCAATGGTTGTGAAAGGTTGTGAAAAATGATGAACACATTGTCGTTAACGATTTTTCAATGCTCAATTGATGATGAAAACTTCATGGAAAAGGGTGAAGAATGTTCGACATAAGTCAACGAACTGGGATAGTTGGAAGCCTGGCATCGAACATGGAAAAAAACACAATCATTAGTTCGCATGCTCAATCAATCCTCGCTTTGATGTTTTATGTGTTTGGTACTTTACACTATGTTTATTTCTTATGTTGGTGGGATGACTGTTTATCAACCAGTATGAACCATCTAATCATTATCATTAGCACGATAAGGCACTGGAATTACAGTAAACATTGCGAACAGTTCGAAGAAATCGGCCCCACCATTCTTGATGATCTTTTGATTGTGACCCGTCGTCATTTCTGGGCATGGAAAGCCTGTCTCAAGCTACCCAGTGACTGGTCCCTGTGGACAACTGTGCGCAGCTCTTTCAACTTTCAGTTGACCAAATTGCATCTCTATTGTGGGTGGGCTCTTGGTTGGCTAGTGACCATATAAACCAACAAAAAACAATAAAAAAATAGGATCTATTGCAAGACAAAACCAAAAACACTGGGAATATATCGACAACTTGTCGACAACGATGTTTGGTTGGTTGGATACCTGCTTAGTTGGCTGATTCGTTGGTTACAGTATATCCCTGCTTCCTTGGCTGATTGGTTGGTTAGAATATATCCCCTCTGGTTGAATGTTTCGGTTGGCATGTCCGATTTGGCGCAAAACGTCTCCAACCACCGTTGTTTTCCTGAGCATGGAATGACCAGCAACGTCGCCAAAAGAGCAGCAAAGCGTTGACTGGACTGCTCACCAGCAGGACACAACCAGCTGTTACCAACTGGCTAATGTCATGGCTGTGATAATGACGAACCTCGCAAACCCCCAAATAGCTTCAATCATGGCCACCAACCAACTATCAACTATGCTCGGTGATTTCTCAAAAACAGCGTCCCGGACCGTGTCGCACTCTAATTCCCATAGTGGTTGATTAAGGATAGCGCTTCAACCGACATTCTTGTGGTTTAATGACGATTGATCAACGATGATCGATTCCACAACTATGAAAATTAAGCCCGCTCCATGACACAGTCCTGGCCAACTCCGTTGATCCAGGAAAATGTACACCTTGCTGGCTGATATGCTGTGGATCACCCTTTTTTGGATGGTTATGATCCATATACCCAAGTAGGGGTCATCAGAAAACACCAACGAAAATAACAAAATGGCTTGGTGGGCACTTTAGCGAAGAGGATTTTGCTCATAAAGGCATTCGGTAGAAATAGGATTCGTGACCAACAGCCATAGCTCAAGCTGCCTTGGGTCTACATTGCTAGTCCACGGACCATAGCGTGGCCACCATAAATGGTACATTGACCGGACTAAAACGTAGCTTGCTTTCATGCCAAGGCTTGGTCAGGCTGGCTGGCAGCACCCTGTGAGAAGTCATAAGAACTACAACTGCTACTGCTGCTATGATCACGGTACCATCGCTATGACTATTGCATACTATTGCCATCTGCTATTCAACATTTCTACTGTAAACAACAAAACAACGGTCTCAGCACAAGGCCACCGTCGCGCGTTGAACCTGAACGATTTTGAAGCGCTCCCAAGTCCAACCACCAGGCAGATGGCGACAATGTTTTTTGCCGCTTCCATCCTCGGTGCGGAGGCTGGCACCACCTCGTGGAGGCATAATGACAGTGGTACAGTAGTGAGTGTAAGAAAAATGATCGTAAGGACGTGTAAGGACTGATGATGGTGCTGGTAAAATGACATGACATGAAATGAGGCGATTGAAAGGCCTGAAATGAAATTGAGACTGAGACTTGGAATACTAATGAAAAAAATGAACATAGCCAACACAGCGTCAAGAATGTCCTCATACTGAAGTATTGACGGCAATGATAGTAGCGAGCATGACAAATACTTTCGATCAAGAAAATTTGTTTGTTTTTTGCGTTGTTCCCTCTATGTTTGCTCTCGATATTTAGCACAATGGTGATATGTGATCCTTGCTTATGATGGTTGTTGGTGGCCGTTGAAGTAGGTCAGAATCCTTTATCATTGCTGATGATTCTCGGTGATTGTTAATGTGCTGGTCATGGATCATGTACCATGAATGTATGTCAAAGCTGTTAGATGTTGGATAATGTTCACGATTGTCAGAATCGAAATGGTCATGCGGAAAATGTTTGGCAAAGGTGAAACCGAGGCAGGACGACGGAGCTACAAGTACTACCATGGCAACGAAAAAAGCAGGAACGGACATGATAGTGGCGTGACCGCAGAAAAATGGTATCGACCGGTATCGATGATGATTGAAAAATCGAACTAAAGTAATAATACAAATGGTACTACTTGGGTGTGATTGTGCTGGTGATGGTTACAATGGAAATGCACTCAATGTTGATGATGATAATCATGACGAGGACGGTGATGAAGAAAATGACAGTGAAAATGCGGCTGCTGATGATATGGTGAGGATAATGTGATGATAATGTTGATGATGATGATGATGACGATGATGATGATGATGATGATGATGATGATCATAATCATCATGATATGATAATAGTGATGGTGATGCCGATTGTTCTGATAGTGATACGAGCGGTGACGGCGGTGATGCTGATTTCGATGGTGCAAAGGAACCAGAAAAAACTCATGAATGTCATTTATTCTGGTTCCGTAGGACGTCATCCATGATGACACTCACGAATGTCATCCTAAGGAACCAGAAAGGACCATAGGCTTGCACTCCTCTCAACATGACACTCGCCATGGTTCCATGCTGTGGTGGTTCTCTCGGATAAAGCGGTTGTGGATGTCATTGTGCATGGCCACTTCTCCATTGCCAGCGTCCCACACCCGAAATCTTTCCTGGGCGCGCAGAATTGCTGCAGCTTCCTGGTGATGGAAAGCTGTCACAATAAGCAGCACCAATTGCGACAGTTAGTGGTCAACGATGGCTGGAAACGCTTGGCTCATGTTGGTTCATGACAGTTGATACTGGTTCATGGATGTTCATGGTGGTTGGTATGAAGGCTTGCGAATGATGAATAAAAGTAGGGTAAGTCGGGGGCGGATTGTGGAAACATCAAAGAAATGTCCAGCACTGTCAGGCTTTCGGAAGCACATCATGGCTGCTGAAAGGGGGTCCCACAATGAGGATAAGCTGGTGGATAGTTCAGCCCCGAAAATATGAGTGAATCATGAGTGAATCAACCAATAATCCCAAATTCCCGAATATATTGGAAAAAGAAGGAAAATACACGATGTACCCAGCTACAGTTGCCGCCAAGTGTCCCAGCTGCCCATGTGGCCGATGAATCTCAAGTCCTGGGGTCTCTCCACAACCGCTGCCGAAAACGATCGTTGGAAAACCACGGCGACGACTGCAGGCCATGGGGGCCATGGAGGGACATAGACCTGGTCCCTGTGAAAAAACCTGTGATTTTTACATGCGGAAAGCTCGTGCGAAATCTTTTTCCATCGTTTTCGTTCTGACCTGCCTCTGTGAAAATTGCATGTCCGAAAGATGCGGTCCAGTACTGTGGAAAAAAGAAGATCCTAGATCAGTTCCGTGAAACTCGGCAGTATACTTGGTGATTGGTAGTTGGTCTCGATATCCCCCTCACTAATCAGCTTGATTACTCATCATCAAGAATCATTATCAACGGCTATCAAGCATTGTGGTCATTCTCACAGTAACCAGTATTTTCAATCTGCGAATAACCAGTAACCAATAGTAACCATCGAAGACTAAGCATCCATTTGCTAACCATGAATTACCAACCATACATCCATTGCAAACTACTAAGCATCGATCTTTTAATCATGTTCAATGAATCCACCACTACTATATATATATATATAGCCATCACCACTCACCGTGGTCTCATTCACCGAATCTCCCAGCCCCTCCTGATGATGCATCATGACAAACCTCGGAGCATGCGCGTGCTTTCCAAAGAAGGATCCTGACACTATCAAAGTGAACTAATCGCATCACCATTGTTGGCGAAAGGGAGTTAACACAATTAGCACCATAGACCAAGGTTTACTATCAACACAGATGGTCGCTACTACCAAGAAGGGAGGCCATCCCTCATGGCTTGTGCCACATGTCCCCCACAACGCCGGGTTGATCGTCGGAATCCATACCTGGGGAACGATGCGGAGATAAGCAACCTCAAGTATAGATACGACAACAAGAAACTTATCAAAGATGTACGTGTCAATTGTACCAGTATCAGTGTTGTTGTTATACTCACTCTCTGTTTTTGTCATCTTAAGTGGATAAAAACCGGCTGTTGTTCCATATTGGCAATACCATGTCACCAACAGTGAGTATCCACTTAGCTTCATGTCGAGGCCAAATTGCTTCAACTTGTCAGTTTTGCCCTGAGAGAGAGCAAGGAAGGAAGAAGGAACCCTGGGGGTTATTTTCTGGCACCTGGGCGAAGGACGATATCCGCATTGCCAGGAATTGCACGATTTTCTCAAACATTACATTTGTCACATCAAATCATGTACAGCAAATCATCACCATCTCAGCAACGGTAAGCATCGGTCATGTATTCCTAGAGTCCTTGCAGCTCCCCCAACTCACCTCCGCTTCTGCAGGCTCGCAGCTGCTTCCTCCAAACGCCATAGATGCCCACGCGTCCGTGACCGCCCTCGAGCACTTTGAACTTCTCCGCTAACCAACCGTCAGGCAATTGGTTCTTGGTCGGGCCGGTGGCGCGATGGCAAACCGCTGGTTAATGGTGAGGCTAAGCTGGTGCATATTGAATGATGATTGATGCATGTTGATGGTGATGTTGAAAAAATGATGCTTAGTCACGGTTGTTGATGACAGGATCCCAGGCGGGAAAGATGGTTTCCAATAAAAGTTTCTAATGATCACTAATAATCAACAACCGCCATTGATCATTGTCGCTAAGGTTGAGATGCCCCAGCCCAGCCCCACGCATGAAAGTTAGGATAGAGCCATTTCCATGGTTCTACTGGCTGCAATGAGCAACAACCAAGCAACAATCCATTGATGTTTGATTCTACTGCTTGTGTATTGTTCATGTTTTCCCGGTGTCCCTTGTTTTTTTCCCAGAAACCAATCGGCAAGAAGCAAAGCATCATCGCTGAACTCTGGACTACAGTGGTGGTTGGTCATTCGATGTGCGGGGATGTCAGTAGTATGGTGTTGGAGTTACTAACTGCAGGCAAAAACTGCAACCCAATGTCTGCCATAAACAGTAGTATGGCTGGTTCTTTAGGCCTGTGGATCTGACATTATCCGGTAATGGTAGAGACATACTAAGAAACCCCTATAATTGATATGTTAATCCACCAACTCATGGTCAAACATGCTTAAACTATATAGGGTGATTTATCAATATGGATCTTATTTGAAAACATCTCTCTTGGTTGGCCACTTGCTGGCAGGGCCCCATTGTGGGTCTCTGAAACCATGCCTGTGGTCACAACTTGCGCGTCGGTTTACGCGGGGAACTGTGCCACGAGTGCCACCATTACCACGTCTCAGCAATTCTGTTTAGGAACCATGAAACTGTGCTGGTACTGCCATGATTCGATCGTCCGTGAGCATCATGATCGCCAGTGACAATAACAAACAAGTTCTTCATGCTGTTGTGGTCAAAAAGTTTTTGGTCATCATTGACCAGCAGCTCATTGCTCCCTCCTATCCCCACCAGTCAGCACCGTCATGAACCATGGCTACCATGGCTTCAACCATGAATGGTTCACCATGATCAATATGACCATGGTTAACAAGCCATTATCATCCACTATCAATAATGACCATGCATTATCAACCACCAATGGTTCATATTGACCATGATCACGCATTTATGAGTGGATACGAGGCAGCTCCTCCCAGTCAATCTCCAAGTACGTTCTCCGAGGTTCAACGTTCCGCTTTGGGCTCTTCATCATGTCATGTCGTCCCATCCTGGCAACGGCTCGGGGTTTGTCCGAAAAACAACAGACGAGCCCCAGTTGATCAGCAAACGTCGACACTTGAATGGTGTTTTCTATTCCTTTATCGCTTGATTGGACATTGTTCCAGCTTCCGCGCAGCTTCCGCGCAGCTTCCGCGCAGCTTCCGCTGTGGGTGCTGTTGCTTCCGCGAAGCCACTTTTGCTACAACCAACTTCCCGGAGATTCTGCGAAGCTTGAGAAACAATCATACATCCCTTCCGCGAAGTTTCCGCGGCCTTCTGGGGCTCGAAGCATTCAAACATTTTACAATATAATGTCAACACAAAAATGTGGCAAGCTTACCATCCAAAAAAAGACATTCACTTGGGGTCATGATGATTCAAATGGGTGTTTCTCAAAATAGGGGTACCCCCCAATGATCCAATCTTAGTCATTCATAGTCGTAAACCAACCATTTTGGGGTATATACCCCTCACCCCTATTTTGAGAAACCACCAAATCAGCTAGGATTTGTTCAAACAAGAAACAACAGATTGATACAGTAGGGTCTGAAATAACAATATTGATGGTCTGAATTTTCACATGAAGCAACATCTTCAAACGGAGTTTCTTTCTGCCTTTGACCAACCAGCCCAACCATGTCGGGTGCGGTGCTCGTGCATGAACAGTGAATCTCAAGCCTGATTCTTGTTGCGGCCTGTCACTTCTGACGACTAACATTTGTCAACAGGAGGTGAACCTGTTTCGGTGGATGTGTAGGTTCCGCATGTTCCACAACACCCTACGACTTCTGGATGAGTAACAGAAACTAATGTGAACCATAGTCAATGTACTGATGATTCGCCATCAACAAGAGGCTATCCTCAAAGGTGTTGAGAGGAATTGATGGTTGGCATTTCATGTTGAAATTGCGAATCCATTGGGGATGCAACATTGAGGGAGTACAGGAAGTATTGACCATGGCTTTGGCAAGAATTCGTATGTTCAAAGTCCTAGATCCATGTTTCAAGCTTTTCTCAACGTCAAAGTTTCCATGCTTTTTTCGACTGCCCGGCTGCCTGGCGAATGTCATCGTCAAGCTGTTGGGAGGTTCACCCACCCATCGGCTTGGCAGTGGGAAATCCATCTGAATGAACCCCTTGTACTTGATGGTAAATCAACACCTGTTCATGTCAGTATTCTGGGGTCAACGGCTGGATCTACCACCAATACCCAACCAATAAATCAGGTATGTTGGACATGTGGGGCTTCAACAGTGGGCACCACTACGGCCAACATGTGTGTTGGCTCATCAACCGTCAACTACTAACCACCACTAAATTGTACCACTAACCTTTCTTAGCCATCAAAACAATAACCAACCGTCATCAACAATCATTAAACATCATTCATTCACCATCATCAACCAGTCACCCGTTATGCACAATGAGCTAGCGAGTTCAAACCTCGCATCTGCCGTTGGGAAAGCCCAGAAGACCTTTAGCTCGATGTTCACAATGACCCAAACATACGCCACGCCTGCTGGTGAACCATCCCCAAAAATAAATCGTCAGACAGGTCAATCGTCGCAGGAACTTAAGCAATACACAACAGGAGACACAAATTGGGCCTAAACCAACCAGAACCGCCAACAAACAAATGGAAGATACTGACAGTCAACAATTTGTTTTCCGAGTGTCAAAAGGAGATCTTCAAACCAACAGAATCTACAACCTGAATTGACCTGTTTGACCGCTCCCAAGAAACCCAGAGGGGCCCCTGTCCACCTAAACCAGAACTCAATCAAGTCCAAGGACACGCACCCCCCCAATATCGCTGCTAAGGAACTTCATGAAGGCATTGAAAATTCGGTTGTGGAAGGCAAAGGTACCACCCACCAGCGCAGACTGGCCGTTGGCAGCACCGCCAAGAGTGCGGTTTGGTTCGGCTCGGTTTGTTGGGAATTCGTTCCACCAAATCTGTGGGAGTTAATTTTGCGGAAGTGCATATGAAACATTCCAACAGATTCCAGAGGGCTTCACACGAAAAAACTTGTCATGATGCATGAAAGTTTGTGGGGATGATGTGGATGAATACCCGTGGAGCCAGGCCGCATGCAAATTGCTGAGACGGGTGAAGCCTGCTCTTGTTTCCCGGGATGTGAATCTACCAGCTTGTGATAAGTGCTTTCCAATCTGGTAGGTCAAACTCATTATGAATGAACTAGTAGGTCAGTTTACTGTTCATTCCACGCTCGTGCTAAAGAGCACATACGGGCGAGTCTCTGTGTGGCCCATTGGAAAGTATGGATTCTAAGATAATTAATCCTTGTCAATCAGGGAGGTAGCTAGAACTAGGCAGAACTTTGAGAAACGTCGCCAAACGGTTAGTGTTTCTGCAGAACCTGATTGGTCGTTGAATCACCAACTCCAAAATATTAGTCAATTTGATTTCGGTAATCCTCGCAAAGTGGGCGAGAAAACATGTGTGTACCCGCCGACGAGCAAGCTTTGCTCGATGTTTTGCGGTTCTTGATAACCTCCCCAATGAAACACACATATTACTACACCACCTCAACGTTTGATGGGAATGCACCAGCTTTTGCACTGGTCAAACGCCTGTGGTTTATCAACACTGGATCTCTGAGTGTCAAGCGTTGTTTTGGCACTCACTGGTCACCACTTGAAATTCTGAGTGCATCTTGACAAAGTGTGTGATTCTTGGAATCTGAGAAGAGCTATGCGCCGAGGTCCAAGTTCTCACATCGAACTTAAAAATAAATCTGGTTGATTTTTGAACCACATTGAAAAATATCATTTAAGCAACCAACTAGAAATGCTAGTCCTTTCTGGGAGCGAGCTGGTCCCTGTTTCAAAGGGTGCCTTGTTGCCTTGTTGCCTCCGCTAAGCTGGACCCACTACAGATCTGCCGTCCATGGCGGCTGTTTCCATGGCCTCAAATCCTTGGTGAGCTGCTGCTTGTACCCGGTTGCATCACCATCATCCATGATTCGCCGGCGTTTGGGCTTAGTCCAAAATTAACAACGCTTCCAAACCATGTAAGGATGAACGATATGTTAACATCATTCTGTCAACCGCTTCATTCGCACAGTTCTTCTTAGTTCGCCCCATAATGCCTATGGCCCCAACATGACTCCACATCGGTGTCAACATGGCCCAAGATCGGACCAAAATGGAAGACGGCTCAGGGGCAAAAGCCCTGAAATAACCTTTATCAATATACCACCAGCTATGGATAGCTATAGTTACAACCCATATTTGGATAGTTCACGGACATACCACCTATTTGGAGGGAAACCACCAGCCATGGATAGCTATGTCGTGTGTCAACATGGATCTCTGTGCCTTGCAGGTGCCGGTGAAGTAAGGGTGACCTCCAGGTGCATGGGAGTGGCAATGACCACCAGTCGCTGGATATTTGACAAACGATGCAAACTACAAACGTTGCTGCGGTGCGGGCATACATACATTACATTACATTGCATTCCATTCCATTGCATTACATTGCATTGCATTTCATGGCGAGAGAGGGAGAAAGAAAGAAAGAAAGACATATCTAGAATCATCGAGATAGGTATAGATATATGATATGCAGTAGATATAGATATTGGTAAGTGCCAGCAGGGCATATACATGGGTGTATCTATACATCATTTGCAGATGGGCTAAGAACAGTGAACAAATAACCAGAGCAAGTGAAGAACACTTGAGGAAGACAGCTTAGAGCCCCTGAGGACCACGGTGCCGTGTGGGGTGAACTGTGCTATTTGCTAGTTGAACTACAGCTTGGGAAAAAAAGAAGCTACCACCGCTATCCATCCCACTTGGAACCAATGTATGTATAGATAGATGTCCATAAATCACTGGTGCTAGTAACCAACTAACGATATGCACCGGATATGCCTCCGATGCTTGTGTCCACCGATGAATTGTTGTGGTTTTGCCTCTCCTCACCTTGGCCATGGATGGAAATGGATCACCCAAACTATCAGCGCCCTACAAGCTGATGGGGATTGTAAAAAGCTGATCCTTCCAACACCCATCAGGCAGTGATGATCTGGTAGGAGTCCAAGTGAACGTGAAGGTCAAAGATGTCTCCTTCTGATTGTCATACATGAGCCACCAAATGTCATGGTTTACAACCTATGATCAATTTAGGTTTGCTGATTGGTTTATGGTTTGGTTATTATCACGAATTAATCATGATTAGCAGTTCTGAATCACCGTTTGCTTGACGGGAACTACCACACACAATCAGCCACAGCAGCCATGATTAAACATGCAGGTCGCGTGCAGCCAATAATGTTTTAGATCTGTGGCTGATTGATTTTCATAGGACAACATGGGACAACCAAGAAGAACGAACAAGCTGTGCAAATCTATGCAAGGAAGTTGAATTTAGAAGTCGGTTATACATAGGTTCTAAGATTAACAACTTGCTTATACATTGGTTCTAAACGGGTTATGCGTTGGTTATAAATGGCTGAAGAGATTGGCAAATAGGAAGTCACATGGGTTCCACGTCTAAACTAGCTCGTCGGATCCCAGTTGCTTAACCAACTATGGGAGAACCACTGCCTGCCGCATGTGTTTGGCCACTCTTCCCTTCATGTTCGCAGTGTAGATCCCGGCGGTCACAACAGTTTACAAGTTCTGTGATACTGCTTCGGGAAGATCCAGTTTCGGATGTGAACACTTATCTTTTAAAACAAATCATTCAGCATTTTACACATCTAAAAAGATGATTCACAAATCATGCATGTTCTTGGCCGTTGATGATCAAGGATGGTTGTACCATGTGGTACCCATCTCTCACGCGACTTGGCAAGGCCAAAGTGTCTTGGGTCACTGCTACTCTTGGTGGTACCCCCAACTTTGCATTGCGGGTCAACTGCCAGTTTCTGTGGATCACTATACTTAGTGGGTTTAGTTTACAATCAACTTTCGGCCGATCATCCCGACATAGATAGGCCGTTCCTCCAGTTGACTGGTAAGATCGACGGCCATGTTTCTCCCCGGCCACGCCCACCCAGGCCGCGCCTACTTTGGCTTTGATGGTACCATAGTGATTTTTCCAGCATTTGCATCCGCTGGGCAACTTAGATCGGAGCGGATTTGCGATGCGGATATGATGGATATGCATTTGCAATCATCGTTGTCCTCATCGCCATCAGCACCAAAATCATCATTCCCAATCGCCATGGATGTCATGCTAGGTTATTTTGAAATGAAGAATAACGATAAGATGAAAACAACAACAGCAACAACAACAACAACAACAACAACAACAACAACAACATCAACATCAACATCAACATCAACATCAACATCAACATCAACATCAACATCAACAACGACTATCACTATTATCATCATCATCATCATCATCATCATCCTCATCATCATCATCATCATCCATAAGATGGATCATTGCTAACCATCAGCCTCACCATTCAAAGGGACCATTGCATATGAAGCTAGGCGCAATTCAAAACAGTTGGATTGATGGGATCACAATAACAACCAAAAGCCCCATGTTTTCATCTGTCGGGTCAGCTCATATTACTGGTTTGCTACGCCGGGGCACCCTCACCGGTGCCAGAACAATGACCATTGCAAAAAAAACAACAATGAACGTTTAACCAGATCCGAATCACCATTTTCAAGCGGATGTTGCTCACTACGGTACAAAAACTATAACCTACAATCAGAAAGCCCCGTCACGTCCAAGGTATTCTACAATCAACCTTGATTAAGTACTGCGAACATCTGTCAACAACCACTCATGGAACTTGCTGCTTCTGATTGATTCTTCATCCTTTTAATCAAATTGAAAACTATTTAACCATTCTTAACCATCACAAACCTGGTTGGTTTCAACCCCGATGAAAAATATTAGTCAACCAACCATTTTTTAAGTAATCACTAGGGAAAATAAAAAATCTTTGAAACCACCAACTAGAAAACCATTCTTAATCAATTCAATAAACTCATCCCTGATGATCCCCCTGCCACCGAGCAGCATTGTGCCCATCCGTCCACCATGGACACCCTGCCACATTGCAGGCACCTGGAACAGCAGGTGGATGACCAAGGTGATCCAGCCATTGACGCTAGTGGTAGATACGAATATTCGCTACTGATTAGCGATGGTCAATGGCAAATATGTA
>VSDK01026833.1:37922-76164 GCA_009767595.1 Symbiodinium kawagutii
ATCGTATATATATATATATATATATATTTGAATATATATATATATATATATATATTTGAATATATATATATATATACATATGTGTGTGTGTGTTTATGTTTATATACGCATGTTTGTGATGGTGTTCTCAAGCCAGACGGTACACCCCAATCATCTCATATTAATTGCTTGTAGTAACAAACCAACCATTTCTTGGGGTCCCCTATTTTGAGAAACAACCAAAAACACATACATATATATATACATACAAAGATTAATGTTATGTATGCGTATATGTATATATTTATATATGTGTGTGTGTATGTGCGTATGTATGTATGTTTGTGTTTGACTTAGTCATATGAGCGGTGGACTTTTTTAATTGTTCGTTGCAATTACAAAGATTTTCGGGAAGTTCCTGACTTGTTTTCCAGTCCCGTGCTAGTTTTCACAAATAGACTCGTTTTCCAACGGCGCAGCTGCTTTTATTTTATAAACGTTACATGTTAAATGCCTAACTCGTTCTCGGGAAGTTCCTGACTCGTTTTACATGCGAATTCTGGATATGTGTGCAATTCCCACTTCCGCCCGAATATGAAACTATTCATACGTAAATAAAAGCTGTTGCTCATATATACATACACAGCGTGCACACTGTATACAGGACATCTTTGTTGCGTGTATGCAAACGTTGCAAACGCTGACCCCATGTATATGTATGCATTGGTATCACGCATCTGTGAAAATGTGCGTGTGCCGATAGTGAACCTGTCTCTGTGTCTTGATGCCTGCAGGTCTCATGATATGCACATGTGTATGTGCATATGTAGGTTTGTACATGTGTGCGTGGATGGATGAATGGATGGATGCACGGACGGATGGACAAACGGACCGATGGACGGCCGCATTGCACACCCGCATGTAGGGATGGACGGAGGGAGGGATGCACAGATGGATGGCTGGAGAGATTGATGGAGAGACGGATGGATTTCTAGATGAATCCATGTGTACAGAAGCATGTCTGCATGTTTATGTCTGCAGGTTATGTACGCACCACAGGTGTGGATGCACCCATGCATTCGCAAGGCTCTGGGAGTGGCTCCTTGAAGATCTCTGAAGGGTCACCCGGATGGCAACCCTATGCCTTCGTTGCTATGCCAAGGGTGCCCAGGGTATCCTGGGGATGTCTGGAGTAATTTTTTCGTGACATGATAATGATTCGACTACTTCCAAGGATCCTGGAAATGAGATGACCATTTTGCAGGAAGGCCCCAGAACTGATGATTGCAACCAAGGCTTCTAAGGTCGATGATGGTCGGTGTTCCAATGATGCAGGGTATACTAGTGAATATACACTAACCAACCTCCATATTGCTGGCGAATATCGCCTGCGATTGGCCATTGTGAACCATTACTAAGAATCATGATCGCTCTTACTACTCAACTCACATATTGATGCTTATCCTCGTTAATAATGGCTAGGTAGAATGGCTAGTTACAGCTTATTATTGTTAGTAATCGTGAGTTCCTCTCCATCCCTCACAGTTGCCCAACCACCCGGGTCGCAAGTGCTCCGCCCTCTCCCGGTCGCACCCTGATCCGCCAAAAACTGAAACCTCGGTTCCAGCAACAGCTGAAAAAACCCTGCGAAACGATCCATGAAACTCCAGGCAGCAACAGGGTCAGCTCGTTATTCCGGTGGGGACCTGTTGAGTACAACCAACAGCCTGAGCTGTTTAGACCAACAGCCGGTGACTGATGAAGTCCCGGCTCGTGTGCCAATCTGTCGAATGCACACCCATAGTCGTGTTGACCATAGGAAACTAAGTTGGAGCCATTCCAGGTTGGAAATGACAATAAATGAGCGGTTGTCATGATCAGTACAACCAACACCATCTGTGACAAGCAACAATGACCAAGAACAACCAGCGATTCACCAACTAAGAATTGTGCCAGCAATTGCCCCGGTGCCAGCGGGGAAGCAACAATTCACCAAGCATATATAAGATGTACGATGAGGATATAAACTAAGTTGAGCAACTTGGTTTAGAACCCTTGGGGAACCCTTGGGGAAATGTTGGGGAACCCTTGGGCAACTATGGACCTTTCGGACTTGGAAATCATCACATGATGAGCCCCGAGCACTGGAACCAACCGAACCCCACGTTTTCTCAGCAGTTACCTGGCAATTTTTGACGAGTAAAGAATGTGATTGAGGAGTTTTTGGCCTCCAAAGATGACTACTTTGTATGGTCAATCGCTGGATAAGGATGTCGAAGAGGGACACCTGGGTGCTTGTGTAATGGTTTATGATCACCAAAATTTCAACCCTGTTCATCTACCCGTGGCGACATCGGGTAGTGACCCAAAGATGGAATGGGTACCAAACTGTCGGAACGTTAATGAAGTCTACTGATACGCAACAAGTAACTCTAATCAACCAAACCGAAAAACCATGAAAAATCAAACCAAAACCAACCAAGCAAACCCAACAGCCTTGAGACACTGACAACTGAGTGATTTTCATAGCTAGTCACAGTTGATGAGTTGATGCCACCCGTCAACCTCCGACGAATCTGCCAGGCCACGCGTACACTCGCCGTTGACGGGCGCAAAGCTGCTCACTCGGTGGCGATGGTTTCGAGGGTCCGCGCACTGGCCGCGGATCGTCCAAGCCTCGGGCGTCGCGGTCAACCAGCAGCTAACCAAGGCACCAGCTGTTCTTAACAGTAACCACCAGCTGGTAGGAACCAGCTCAGCAACTAGAAGAAGCAGCCTATGAATCACCATGAATCACCATGAATCATCAGATTGTCAACCTTTAGCAGCTTGTTAAGCATTGTCATTGTTGACCCTGAGTGTCGACTGTAGTTGACCGTCATTAGACGCAATCGTCGATGATTCACTAAAGCAACAGAATCAACAAACGGCTTAAAACATTTTAAGACAAAGAAGGTAACTAAAAAACTAGAGGCTCGGGAGGCTGAACATGCTGAACGAAAGCCAGGTGGCAATTACAGGCTGTGGTTTTAGACTGGTGCCGACAGAACACCCTCACCTGAATGGACCAGTTGATTCTCACCACTGAAACAGCGCTTGATCCACCGGTATCTTCGGCATCAAAGCGTCACGACTGTGGAACTGCCGAGGGACGCTGTGGCAAGTGCATGAAATGGGGTCGCCGGAAGGGCAGCTTCGACGCACATGTCCTCGACTCCAGCCAGGCGAAACCACCTGCCAGCTTACAAGCTCCCCAGGACAGTTGGTCCTCGATGATGTTGGCACACTTGGCAAATGTTGGAAGAACGGGTACCATTGCTTCAGTTTCCACGGGAGAAATCACTGTGCAAAAAGATAGTGCGAAAATGGTAGTGGTCAGGGGTGAAGTGCTACGCTTGAATGGGAGGCTGTGCATCACTGCCAAGGCCGGAAGGCCGGGTCCTCTACAGGGGTAGCGGGTTACTAGGTGGTCCCCACTAGGTGAAGGGAGCGACCCATGAACAAGGAAAAGCTGGATTGCTATAGATCAACAACTTCGTTCAATCAGCAACTTTGGACCATTCACCAAGACCTGTTGATAAAATCAAATTTCAAACGTCAACAACGTAGCAAATAAGCCCATGAACCCCGCACAATATGGCAATCAGAACCTGTCGTTGAGGTCGGTCGCTATCTTAGCATCAACTGGTGAACAATTCACCAATGAGCCATCTCAGCCCTCAAGTGTAAAACCAATATCAATGATCAGGGTGGGGTGGGATGGCAGTGTACGCTCCAACGCCTGCTGCGTGCCGAATGCATTAGCTGCCAGGTATAAAATGGCATCAGATGGTAGAAGTTGCTATAAGATGGTATAAGATGGCATAAGATGTTTTTAGTTGGTATATATAAGATGGTGTCAGATGGTATCAGATGTTGCACCTGCCTCCTTTAAGGCTTACAAACGACAACGGAAAACTATTGTGGAGGCGCACAGCTCAGAAAGGCACTGACAGATTGTCCGAAAGCTCACACATTTCAGCCAGTCTTGGACGTGCACAGGCGATCCAGATCTCACGGGCACAGGCGACCCGGTTCCAACGTGCACTCGCCACCCGCTTCCCTTCGCTGCTTTATGCCAGTACTAAGCTGAGTTAGTTGATGTTAGTCAACAAGTGCGTTCAAAAAATGTGTTGTGTTCAGCTTAGTACTGGCATAAAGCCAGTTGAACAGTTCATGTTAAGCCATGTTGAGAAGTTTCCAATCAGCTGGTTTCTTACTGCTTAAAAGCCGCCGGCGAGCCAGGGCCTCCCGGCCCACCCTTCCCCTTCCGTTTCCAATGATCAGTTGATAATGGTTTGTTGGATTTTATTGGCCGTTAGGTTCCAGAAAAGATATTAGTCTGATGTTTGAACCGCTATACTATCGTCTCGATCTCCGCAACTCGTTTTGAAAATCAATCAAGATAGTAACTACCCCCAATTCCACACACACACACACACAGATCTCGCAGCATCAAAACCCTTGATAGGCTCATTTTGTTGGGCTTGGTCATCCCGGTGTGCACAAAGGGGAAGAATTGCGCACTGATTTTAGAAGCATTCCTTCCGCGCACCCGGTGCAGCAGCATAGTACAAGTGCACACAATCGTGCCAAATTGCAAATTTGGATGCTATAAAGTGCCAATCAGAAACATTGATGGATGGGACTCTCAAAATCCGGCCTTGCTAACAACCTCACTTTGGGATTTGAAGGGAGTTTCAGCTACAAACAACATCAGCTACAATGTACAACAAACCCTATCAGCATGCTGAAAGAATATCTGAGGAAGCGGACGCAGTTGAAATACAGTGAGTCCAAAGGATTCAACACAAACACCTCCCGCCAATCCTGGTATCGTGCATGAACGTCGCGCAAGAGCATTTACTACATGATGGGTAAATCGATCCCAAACAAGTTACCACAAAACGCTGAAATACCAGTGCCCAACCTGCTTCCCTCCAAAGTGCCTCTACGAGTGTAGTATGCTGAAATTGCTGATGGTCCAACACTACTTCCCAGTTTTGGGAAGCGACCCGTCGGAGAATAAGGAGTCATTTTGTAGAGAATACTCTTTTTTGATGCGGTTCCGGTCCCGATGTAGACGTTTGCAGTGTAAAGGTCATTGCTTTTTAGGGAGCAACCATCATCTCCAAACATTGGTGCTTGGCGTTGTTTCAAGGGTTTTCATGTGGGCTGGTTTAGATGGGGCTCATGGTTCATACAATTTCACAAATCTTCAACTGTTTCATAAAATTTCATAAAATGCTTTCATACAACTTCATAAAAATTTCATATGCTCCAAATCTTCAAATGTTTCATCTCTAAATCATCATCCCACTGAAGGCAGCACCCAGAGCTCCACCTCCTGGGTATGTGTGGTCCAGCATCTCGCGTGCGCCCTCACCCGTTCGCCGTTGCGCCCGCTGCTCGCCTCAGGACGACTTTCGATGTGGAAGAATGGCCGATGACGATGATGATACTGGTGGTAGCAGAGGTGATGGTGATTTTGGTGGTTTCTCAAAATACGGGACCCCCAAAATGGTTGGTTTAGTGCTACTAAATGACTATAAATGGATGATTTAGTGCCAGGGGTACCCCTATTTTGAGAAACCACCATTTTGGTGGTGATGATGATGGTGGTGATGGTGGTGGTGGCCATGATTGTGATTCGTTTGGGGACTCCATGGCTATGAATCCTTCTCGCTTGCAGCTTGCCAGGATCTCCCTCTGGGAGTGGCGATCTAGTGAACCCACAATGAGTGAGGCACTCTTAGTGAAATACTCTCGGAAGGAAGATCTTATGAAGACACCCTTCAGCATACAAACTTGATAAAGCACTCTGGCAACACTCTGCTTGAATCGGTAAAAACCTGACCCGCGTTTCTTCCACCCGCCATTCCAAAACGCTTCAAACAATTCCAACCTATTCCAGCAACCCTTGCACACTGGGTGTATTCTGGACCCTTCCCCCCCCACCTCACCCCCAATTAGGTTGCCATATACAGATCCTCTAGCCAAAAACTCTCGGCTGCCCCTTCGGAAACAAAGCAGGTTGAGACTTGGGTATGGCCGCGTGCGGACCACGGATTTGGTCATCTCCAGTGGAGAATCATTTTGGGGCTTCAGCTTCCAAGAGCCATCATGTTGCCACCTTCAATGTCAAGCTTGGACAAACACTTCCAGACAGAAATCTTTTTCAAATATCCTGAGGAATACCTATTCACCTGGCTGCTGGCGGTGGATTTCTGCTGACCACGGACCAATCACTCACTGCTGAGACACGCCGCAGCGCCGACCGCCGGAATCCACCCAACTTCCATCGTAATGATGACCTGCACCATGGGCACAAGGTGGTACTAACCCAGTCAGACTGACCATACCCTTGGTATCCTATGGTTGTCAACAAGCAATGCCAGAACCACACAGAAACCCCTACATCTGTAGTTTCCCTTAGATAGTACACAGCGAAGTGCCAAGGCAAGCGGATGGTAGTCCCTTGGGTGATGTTGCATCACCATGCCGCATTGTGGATCGTTGTAGGAGATCCCCGAATGGGAACAATATGATCCTCGGTCCATTTTCCAATTGGTCTACTTCAGAAATCCTCCTGCTATCCAGCCAGAACCAGGTGTGTTTGAACATGTTGTAATGAATGGCGATCATCGATCATCCCATGCCGGTCGTGTAAGTTTGTTTTCACCGATATGATCTTCCAGAAATCTTACTGAGCTGGAAAATCCAGCCTTGACCATCATCCTTCAACCATCATTGACAATGACCAGTATTATATATAGCTATTTTCTGTGAACTATCATTAGCCATTCTTAAACATCATGAAGCATTATTGAATCTTGTTAACCCATCATTGCCTAGCGGCACAACGGCAGCGCACCGGCACCGGCCTCCCGAAGCCCAGCAATTCTTCACCTGAATTTAGGTAACAGCTTGGCCCGGGCAGAAATGGTTCATATCTCCTTGGATTAGGTGGTTAGATGTAGTTAGCTCACCCAGGTTGGTTCAGTGGGGATTCTTACCCTGGCAAAGCCGTCGGAATGAACCATGAAAGCAGCTGATTCTATGCTGCTTGCTTACAAACGTCGAAATTTGACAGTCAAACAGAACTACCCTACTCTGTGGCAGGCCTATCACTACAAGTCAGCCTGAGCATAAGGCAAAAATATATGTAAACCATGATGGCGGCAGAATACCTTGACAGATCGCCACCCTGAGGTGTTGCTTGTGAACAAAGAACGGTATATGTCATGGCACGTGAAATTGACACACAAACAACATGTATCAATGAACTGATTGCTACAGTCTGACGAAATGCGTTTCCTTACTGCAAACTCTTACAGCTTGTTACTGTTCCGACATCAACTCTTACACTCCCCTGGTAGCGAACCTCAAACCCGTAACATTACTCAAAAGATTTCATGAAGAAATGGCAAAAAGTAAAAAAAAAAAAACGCAAAAACGCAACAATTTCAACACATCCAAAAAAATATCCCCAAAAAACAAAAACAAATCGAGCGACAGCAACCCAACAACCACGACATCACTCTGCAGACCAGTAACCCACATGCCGTGTGGGCACGTGACCTCGGAAAGCTCTGTTTGGGCCCTGCTCCCTGCATGGTGGGGCTGACAACTTCGTATGGCATCACTGGTCATTGAGACCGGTGACTGTCATGAATTGCAAACATTTGTAAAGTGTAAAGACTTCAACTCCAATAGTAAGACTTCATAAAGCTTCTTGACATTCACCGTACCTCCTAGCAGAGTGGGATGCCAAACAAGCTTGGTCAGATTCTGCAGGAAACCCAGGGAAAACCCGGACCATTGCCATGTGTCATCTTCATGTGCCGTGCTGGAATCAGCTAAACGAGGTTGATTGATGATGTTGATTCATTCACCTCATTTGATTTATACAATTTGTTGATAGGAACATCATCACCAAATCACCAAATGTTGATAGGAACATCATCATGTTCCTTTGATTGATGATGTTGATTCACCCAGTGAATTCCAGCTGTAGCGAAAACTCAACTGGAACTTTCGATGCACGGGACTCGGGTCCGGCACCTTCCAAGATGATTTTGTTAAATGTTTCCAGGTCGTTTTGCATTGACCCACCACCGCACAACTAGATTGTTTAGTGTTTCAGGGTAGCATGTATACAATTGTCATGTATGGATGACTGAAATTGTTATCCGTTTCATCAGTCAGAAGGTTGCATCCCGCATAACGACAACGAGCTGTGCACACATGTCTATGGAGCTCTGTTGTGTGCGCGACGATCAACGACCGGCCTTCCAACCCACTGAAGATGCGAACCAAACCAAACAACCAAGCCATCTAATCAATGCCAATTACAGAAATGGCCATGGGTCGAAACCCCGTACCCCTGGTTCCCCTATCATTAGCCATTGTTTCCCTTATTCTTGGTTGGTCACTATCCCCCACTATTGTTGGTTAATATTGACCCATAGCCAAATCAAACACTCAAAGCAGTTTTGCACCGCCAAGCAGCCGATACCCAGGAATCATCTCGGTTGTGGCTCCATCCACTGTGCATATCGTGCTGAGTCTGGCGGGGCAGTGGCAGGCATGGGTGCTGCCAAGCATGTTCCCATGGCCATCCCGACATCTTCAACCAATGCCCAACAAATAATTAATTGCAGTATACAGTTTGTCTGGTTTTATGTAAATCATGACTTTCCGTGGAATTACATAGATCAGGTGCGAGCCCCAAACGGAGAATGAAACACAGCTGCCCCTATGTCCTCAGAATTCTCAGTTCATGAGACTTTCGGCGAGGTTTACATTGTGGAATGGAACCCTTGGGGACCCCTTCGCAAGTCAAGGTTCCCAAACCCGGGTTTAGAGGTTCCGAACCTGGTTCCACACTGGACTTCGAGAAATCTCCTCAGATCCCATCGGTCAAAAATCATTCTCCGGGGACCTAGTTGTCCAACATCAATATCCGAGTACATGTGATCGGTGGATTCCATGTTGCTGTCAAGAAATTCGGCATGGTGAATCACAGTCATCAATGAGTCATTAATGCTCAAATACAAAGCCTTCTCAACCGATCAGCCATTAATCACCCATTTCACCAGGTTTATCCCATCAGAAACCATTCGGATCTCCCCTTGGTGGCCACTTCCTGGTTGCTCCTGACCTTCCTGGGCCACGCCTTACAGGTCCAGCCCACCAGAGCCCAGCCGCCGTGACAGGAGTTGCAGTGGTTGTGGTGCTGAGCGGCGGAGGTTAGGCTGAGGGGTCAGGGGCTGGAAGAACCACCTTCCAAGCCATGGCCAATACAGAAGCCATGGCTGGTGAATAATGGTTGAAGTAATTGAGCCTTGTCAAAGTAATAATTTATGATGGTCAATAACACTCCACAGTGGCTGAGCATGAACTAGAAGAAGAACAATAGCCCATGAATGGTGCATTCCTCACAAAAATGATGCCTTTTGCCATTGAAGAGAGTCAGTTTGGGGGTGATGGGGCGATGTGTGGACTGTCTCAAAGTTTGGGATGTGGGGTGCGGTTGAAACTGGAAGTTATGAGATGAATCCAACGGGTGTATTGTTATCAGTTTCCGAGGCAGTGAAGATTTGATTCCACTGTTGGAGTGAATAGGGGCTCTGATCAAACCAGAGAAACCACACTAAAGCAGCGACTGGACCCTGTAGTGTCAAAGCTCACCAACCGGTCTTGCCAAAGCTGCCGGAGTGACGTCCCAGTAAGGCGGGCTCTGCTGCATGGTCAGTGTATATAATCAAGCACTACAATTCGCAGTATACTTCCCAGTAACCGGTAACCATGAAGGTAACCAGGCTATTGAATGCGAATTGTCCTGCTTAACAATGGTTATAACTTATAACTATGCATACTGCATGATACTGCATGGTTACTATAATGGTTCAGTACACTTCTCAGTATTTGATATCCTACTTTCCGCGCGAACCATTGTCAGCCACCATCAACCATCCTTTATACTCCCCTGTTTACACATGTCCAACCTGTGCATCAACCACAGGAGTAAATCATGGTTGATTTAGGGGTGAATTCGGGTTGATTTAGTGTTGATTAGGGGTGATTTGGGGTTGCTTTCGGCTTGATTGAGGGTTGAGTTAGGGTTGACTGTGTAGGGGTGATTGTAATTATGGTTGACTATAATCATTGAGTATGATTGAAAGATCAAGTTGATATTGGTTGATTATGGACAATTCCTTCATATTGATTATGTTCAACAATGGTTCATGAGGATTTGTCACTAGTTGATGATGATTAGATATGTATATATATATATAAATGTAGTACTGACTATACCCATTCATAAATCGTCGTCCCGGTTTTCAGGAAAGTGGGACCGGGACAACAATGCGATTCCAACTATTCCAAATGCTCATCTGTATGTTTGCCCTGTGAATACC
Organism: Symbiodinium kawagutii; assembly: GCA_009767595.1. NCBI lineage: Eukaryota > Dinophyceae > Suessiales > Symbiodiniaceae > Symbiodinium > Symbiodinium kawagutii. The sequence continues at coordinate 48,365 of VSDK01026833.1, forward strand.
AAAAAAAAAAGTCACAACGAGACCAAATCATCCACGGCTAAGCCTCGTTGCAACAAAAATCTTCAACATGGAACGACCACGGCGCTGGCGCAGCACCCTGGGTTGGCGCACGGCACGATGCTGCTGCGCTGGGCAGGTCTTGCAGGGATGACCGCACGTGTAGGCCTGGCTCCAAGCGAAGCGCTACACGTTGGGGTTGCAGCTCAGCTTGGTGGCCCACAGGCCGTCACAGCTGGCAGACGCATCCCGGTTGCCTCTACATGCATATGCTGCATATCCATATCAGTACAAACACGTGTCTTTCCATGTAGATGTCTTTGATGCTGAAAAACACTCGCTAATGATATATACACACATCCGCTACATACAACAAAATCGTCACGTTTTAAATAGATTCCTGTGCGCTTCTATGCGGTCTGGCATGCAGCTCTTGTTCAAAAATAAAGAATGTACAACCAAACTTTGTTGCTACCTTGGAAGAGGACCCATCTTGCAGGGATATTTTATTGGGACCCATCCCCCCTCATCCCGTTTTGCTGTGATCTTAGTAGGTCATTCCATACCGAACTCACTTTGCAGATCAACATCAGCAGACCTCATGTGCAAAACAAGTGCTGCCATGTCATGCATTTGTAGTCCTATGAGCTTGTGTACTCCACGAGAACTGGCATCAAAACATCCCTGACAATTTTTGGGCAAATGATTGGGCAACAAATTGCGATTCTGGTTGTTGAATCTATCTACTCCGGCGAACACCTTGACATGCAAGTCACGCAAAAAGACATCGTCAATTTGTCTCATCCTGTGTTTGACATGGGGTAAGTCTTGCACTGAACAACATGCAACAATCCCAATCAATGAAGCAACAAGACGTGCGTTTTAATCCAAAAAAAAAACTTCTGCAAATCCTTGGCCCCCGCAGGGGCACCTTCTGGCAACATTTGGCCTGGGCAAACGTGCAGATCACCGGTGAGCCAATTTGAGCAGCTTCAAGTCGTGATGCTCAGTGATGCTCAACAGCTTTACTTGAAACCCAACGGACCGTGGTTAAGAAGAACCAACAACTACAGCGGTATTTGTCGGTTTGTAAACTGGCGTAACAACTGTAGCTAATCACACTTGGTGATGGTTGATCGGATGGTCAGCGATGCAAAATCATGGCGATCGGGCGATCTACCAACAAGCTGATAGTTCCCCTAGCTATGACACCACCTCGATTTTGCTTGGTCATTAGCCACTTCAAAGGGCAGAATCCGCAAAGTGACACCCCACCTACATCAGCTAGAACGAGGGCTAAGACTGGAAAGGATGAGTTGCTTCTTGATGCCAGCCATGCTATCAAGTAACCAGTGAGGGCTTTGAGAGGTGGTCAGGGGGGAATCTAAGTACTCCACGTTCCATTCTCTGTTGCGCCGCAATCACTAAGGACCATTGGGAATATGTTTGATAAAAAAAATGCTGATGTTGTTCACGGGAAAGGGATACCACGGATGCACGTGCGTGTGCCATGGAGGACCCCAATATTTAGCAACATGATCAGACCACGCATCATCCCATGGTGAACGTTTGATGACACTTCACAGTCTGAATATGACTTGATAATCTGCGTTGACAAAGAAACTGCCCTTGGACTTTCAGTTTTCAGATCCAATAATCCTCTCAGCAGATTTCACCTTGAGCTGTGCTGGTCTGCCGAGCCCTTGAGCTGATCTGTCTTGTTTGATGACTTCACAGCCAAGTGCCATACTTGGTTCAAGACCCAAATCCCAAAAGCGAAATGTGGATCTGCAACCACCCTGATCTTTTTTGTTGGTCTTGAATTGGCTCTAATCACCAAGGCTGGCACTCAATTGTTGAACACAAGTATCTCACTTAAACATAGATTGGCCAGCTATGTTTACTTCATCATCGAGTTCCCCTCGCTTCTAGGTCTCAGTAACCATGTGCAGTTTGCCAAGTTACAAAGCCAAGAGTATCCAATAGGCCAAATGGTAGATTCTCTGATTTTGTGATCCATGGCAGCTTCATTTCTGGAGCCACTACTGCTCAATACATAGTGGTTGGCCATACAAAAGCAAAAAATGTTTTTCATTCTCATTACGTACCATTCACCCCCCCCAAGCATAACCACTGCACAGAGATCTTAGTCGAAACTTTTTTGGTCCTCGATAGTTCAGAATCACTGCTTGTGGGTTGGAACTGGCTCTTACTATCTTTTTCACGCTTGGCCAAATAGTTCTGCGCAGTTTGTGAGAAACTGGTGGATCAAAATCGGTGGGTTTGCCCGGCGCTATGTCTCCCCACGACACTGGAGCCCACCGTGTTGGGATGCTTCCTCTGCCAGCCTCGAAACAGAGCCCCTTTGGGTTTGGACTGGTAGTGGTTGTAATGCTCCTCATGCTGCTTAGTAACAATGCTGAAGTTACTGCTGGTCTGTGATGACCCTTAAAGGTCTTTCTCGATATTTATTCGTGTTCATTGTTTTTAGCTAACTGATCGGTGCTTGTGGATGGTGGTGTTTGATGCTAAGTAGATGGTAACTACCAATCTTAGTGATAGAACCAATAGTTGGGACTTCGTGCAAACAGGTCATGCCGCGTTCCCCTGTCGCCCTTGATTGCCGACAGTGGAATTCTCCGACCAAGTCGACCTTCCCCAGTGCGTCATTCACCCTCATCAGAATTTAGTGAATACCCAAATCACCCAGAGGAGTTTTAATCATGGGGAACAACGGCCAATATGGAAAAGAACAACCTTAGCATTGGCCAAATCATTGGCTTTTGCATTGGAAGAAACATTTGCTTGGTGTTGTCGCCGGGCTGTCAACCCAAAAATTTGGGTGGACCAACTGTCAGCTGCCGCCTGCTGGGCAATTGTAATTACCACATTTCGCCTGGCAACCACCATGCCGTGGCGAAACGGCAGATCGACTTCGACTGCTGTCTACATCATTTTGAGAAAAGTTGCTGGTTTCAAGTGCCCCGCAAAATGCGTAACTTGGTAGTTTTCAAAACATAAGCTGGTATCTATATAAAAAGATGTTTTAATCAATTAGACTGATTTAGTGTGTGCCCGTGACCCATGATCGGAGCCAGTGGAAATGCAATGCAATCAATGTCTGCAACATCCCAGCGTCCATATTCTTTGCCAACTTCAGGATTTCAAACATCAGCATCCGAGCGGAAGATTGGCACGCCGCTTGGCATCCTTGTGCGTAAACATGAAACCTGAAGAATCCTGAGACATGGGTCCTACAACAAAATTCGATACACCACTTGCCATGACTTTTCTTCTACGGTATGCTACATGGTGTGTGTGCCAGCATCCGCTTAGATCTTGCCAGCAACAGCGCTAGATCTTCCTTAGAGCACCATGATTCTGCATAAGCACCGCCGCGGGCGGCCAATTTCATCCGCAGTTTCCAACGATCTGCAAGTCTTCTAACCGTGGGAAAACGCAAAAAGTTTTGCTGGCGGCCAAAACCGCACCACTGAGTATTTACTGAGTGTGAAGCGGAAACAGCAAATTGAGATGCTGCCAAACTGTCAACCGATTTGCTCCTACTTCGTAGGAGCAGTGGCCAATGTCATGAAGCAAAGGGAGCTGATTGCAGCTATCAACGTGGTAAGGACATCTGCCGGCAGTCGCAACAGCTTTGCACTGTCAGTCTGCTTCAAGGAAGGGCTGCCAGCAAGGAGCACAAGGAGCACAAGGAGCACAAGCAGCAAAGCAAGCTGATGGTAGCTGTCTGGGCATTCCCCATTTCATCTGAATCACCAGTGCTGCTTGTTGTGGTAGTGGTGCTGATGGCCCCATCTTCAAAGCTGGCAGCAACTTGGAAATTTACCTGAGCAGCTGCAGGTTCCAGCCGCTAATCAGGCATGCGGATTGGGTCTGATTGGCCACTGGGCTAGGGATAGTGCTCCGCTCCCAGAAATAATCCGCCGCATGTTGTTTTGAATGAGGTCTCGTATAACGCGGTCATATTCTTACATATGCAATATGCAAAATTATGTTCGTACACTGCACATAGCATGTAGAAAACCTATGTGCAACTGCTGGCCACCCACCTGGTCATATCCAGATCCCACTGCCGTGAAGACCAAAATCACATCGTTGGACTCTAGCAGTCGGCGACCATCACCGCCGCCAGCCAGTTCACAGGTGAACGACACCTGGCAAACCACCAGCGGATACTTGGGGCTTCCCCTGCATTGTACTCTCTGTACTGGCTAAACCTTGACATCAATATCCTAGAAGGAATAGGAATAGACTGATGTCTTTCATAGGAAAGTCCACCACTTGTGGCACACCAGCTCACCAGCTCGCTTTTTCTTTGGATACTGTACATCCACTATATTCAGCTCTGACGAGGAATTTTCAGACCCCTCCTGTCTACTAGGCCTTTAAAGTGGGCTACACCAAATGCTTGAAACCTTCGAAGTGAGTTCCTCTCGCCTGCTCATTGGAAGCGATGAGATTCGAGGAGCAGATCGGCACGGGCTGCGATTCCTCATCGAAAATCTCATAGTCCCCGCTGCTTCGGAGAGCCGAACGATCGTAAAGTTCCACCAAACCAAAGTCCGTGCCGTCGCCCGCTGCCAAGGCGTTGCCATCACTCTCATCGTCACCATCACTACCCCCTGGAGGGCAAGGGCTGGACAGGTGTAAAAAGGATTATTCTTGATGGACTTTACACTATAAACCTCCAAACTGCGGAAAGGTTGCAACATAGAAAGGTTCAAAAGAAACCAAGATAACCAAGGCAAGAGCAGCAAAACTGGACCGAGACCCTAGCTTGCCCTCAAGCAGCCTATCTGGCATACAAATATAAAGATTGCCTTGCGGATTGATTTGCGTGCCAGGTTCAACGCGTCCCGAACCCTCCACTTAACCCTATGTCATGGGAAGTGCATCGCAAATACTTCCTCGCGATGTATCGTGCGCTCTGTTTTCCATGAATTTCCTCCACCATGCATTTTTCACCTTGCTTTCAAACGCCAAGCAAACGATTAACATGCGACCTTGCGGTCTGATTTGCGCAATGTTTCATGTACGCATGTAGCGCATATTTGATGTGTTGTGTTTCATGCGAGTTTCGAACCTCCAGCATGCGTTCTACAGCATCCAAACCTCAAAACCCCCAAAGTAAACCATGCATTCTCTGGGACCAGCATGAGTGAACCATAAATTTTAGGAACAACAATTTTTGGGCGCCTCAAATCTCGCAGCCCTTCGAATGAAAACTGTGTTCAGTTTTGGTCTGAAGATGGGTAAAATACTTTGCGGCTTTGCTTCCAACCTGCCGTGAAGGGTTTACGATGGTCTTCCGTTGCCTAAATCTGAACGTGTTTGGTGTGTTTCCAGGGCATGCGGTAGACCCCCTGTGTAACTCTCAGCAAGATGTGGAGCTGCCCAGAATACCTGCTTGAATGTTGCAAATTTATCTGTTTTTCCTGGGGTGAAATACTTGAATGCAGCTTCACACTGTCATTTTCAGGCGGTGAAAGGTAAATTTCGGGTGTCCCTATGCCCTATGCGCTGTGAGTAGATCATTGGAGGATCTGCAGCCATGCGGGCCAGCTCCACCATGAAGATGGCTTTGTGTTTCCCATCTCCCACCGGGACTTCCAACGTGACTCCTACCTGCCAACAAAGAAACTCTTCGATCATGACGGCTTTCCACTGCGCTCGCAGCTACGTGTATGGTGATGTTCTCAGTCAACTCGCTGATGTTTTGCGAGGTGAGCTTTCGATATGTCGCATTCCCCGAGCTGTTCACCATGGACGGAGCATCTCCTTGCAGGTCACGGTAGTAGATATAGGAGTAGTAGTTACAACGTTCCATGGAATCACCACAGCCGCGCGTGGACGTCACCCAATCGGTATTTCCAGGGGCCATGTAGTCGGAATCCAGCAAGGCTGCTTCCATGGTCTGACCGCTGTTGTACTTCTCATAGTAGGCCTTCCGATTGATGCGACAACGGCCCTCAACAATCTGCCAGGCAACGCAAGGGTTCAGCTGATTACCTGGGGCGAAACTGACTTTGTTCCCAGGCCAACAAAAATCATTTGCTCAACAAAAATCTGCAGAGAATTCAAACAATCTCAACACATGCCAAGATGCCCTCATCATCTGTCTCCACCACACCTCCCATCTGGGGGATCCAACTCAAGCTCCGACATTGTTCACAACAAGCTTCAGCATCTGCAATGGTGTTGTAAATGAGGGTCGAATGGCATCCACCGTCTCCGTTGTCTGTGGGGTCGCAATCATGGTTGGGAAGTTCAGCCCCCATGGAATAGATCTCTCCCTTGGGCAGGTTGGTAGAGGTTTGCAGGTTCAAGCGCTTGAAGCCACCGTCCACAACACAACCTCAGAGACACACGTGAACATGGAGAAAGACTTCGACCCAGGAGCCGCAAATGGTTCAGGTGCGTTCAAACTGAGTAATCCCGGCACCAAATTTGACCAATTCATTCATACTCCCATGAATATCATCTAAGAATACGCGCAGACGCCATGGTTTGCCCGGAGGGCAAACCACGGCTATTGCTCAAAGAATCAGTGAGAAACACTGGCTATACGCAGTGATTTAGGGTTTAAGGTTTTAGGGTTTAGGTTTTAGGGTCAAGGGTTTTAGGGTTTTAGGGTTTTGGGTTTAGGGTTTTAGCGCTTTAGGACTTAGGGTTAATTATGGCTTTTGATTCTGAGAGTTTCAAAACAATGGGCCCGCGCAGGCTTTTGAACAGTTGACAAGACTGACTCTTGGGCAGGTCTTGTGCATCCGGGCAAACCATGGAGTCTTGCCGTAAGAATATTATCGGTGCTTCCACAAATAGTGTGCCCTTCAAAAATGGTGATTTCCTTTTCATGCAAAGAGGGGAATACTGGCAAATCATAACGGTCTGTCCAAGGTTAGCCCAGAGCCCAGCAACGTCCGCCAGTGTGGAGGTTTGCAGCATCTGCGGCTCCTGCTGCATGACGATAGAAGAGACGTCCCGTACCGCAGCGGGTGTTTTGGTACTTCACTGACCTTGCGAAAATGGCTCCCAAGCATGGCGGGACTTGTGGCAAGAAACATGAGAAACACAACTGTTGGTTCAAACCGCTCAACCCCAGTATGCATGAAAAAACTTCATGGATTGAATCTGTGATTGGTTGCAGATGTCCCTTTTTGAAGAAAACTCTCAAAAGATCCGAAGATCTCTTCATCTCTTCCCTTCTCTTCCCTTAAGATATTGTCAGGCTGGACTACCAGGAAAAGGATTGGTCTCAGCTAGCAGCCTGAAATGCATATTTTGAATTTTTGGGTCCATTCTGCCACGTCAAAGAGGGACGAAACACATGATTTTTCAGCTGACAGTTGTAGCCTCCCAGAGGAGGAATCCATGTTGGCATAGATGATCTTCTCTCGATCTACACGACATTGGCCATTCTTTAGCTCAAAGAACAAAGCAGCACCACCTTCGCTCCAGGTGGATTTTTCAAAGGTCATTGCCTTCAAGCAGCACTCGAGCTCAGTGCTGGCTTCGAAGTACTGGGAAAAGGGCAGGGGTTCACCGGCATAATTTGGCACAGTACCCCCGTAGGTCGAACCCCAGCCGCAGCCCAAGTCTGCATCTGCCAGTAGCCATTTCCCAACGTTGTTGTTGGGCGTGTCGTGTGTGCAATTCGGACGCCCCTCGGCATCTGATCCGCAGGTCCATGGGTTTTCTGCGGTCAAGGCATCTAGCCCTGCGCAGGCCAGTTGGGCATCAGAGATATTGGGCAACTCCTCTGTCCAACTTCGGTCCACACAGGTGATCATGTCCCTGCCACAGCCATAGCCAGGAAAACAAGCCACTCCAAACTCGGCGTTTTGTTGTGCTGTGCCCACCCCAGAAGCCTGTTTCTGGCAAACTACTGCATCACTAGCACTCGCACCAGCAAAATAATACCGGCACTTGGAAGGACATCGGGCATTTCCACCTGAACAGTTGGAATCCAACTATGCTTCGAACGGAGAGCACAAAAAAAACAATCCTCAAATCTATTGGGATCAATTGGGCGTGAGTAAAAACATCATGAGCTGAAATGATCTGTAAAAAGTGTACGATTAGACGATTAGGGTCATCCACAGGCAGCATATTTTCAAAGTCCGCCAGTGGCATGGGGAATAGGTCAGCAGTAGAACATGCATGCTCAAGTTGATGCGACAAACGCTGAGCTTCTGAACCAAGGGATGCCCCATCGTGCTTCATGTAAAAAACATTCAACACATTCAAAACACCAGTCTGCGCGCGTGATTTCCATTGATTTCTCTTCGTGTCAGCCAGGTCACTGGGGTTCAAGTACGTGTCATCCAAGCGCAAGCGGGTGACCCAATCGATGGTGGTGGTGGTTGAGGTGGTGGAATTCTGTGAGGCCAAGGCCGTCACCAGAAGAGCCATCAAGCTGATCACCCGCTTCATCGTTGTTCGAGGTGCACTGGTCCCTTTGAGCCGACTTGGGTGTCAACTGGCGCTACAACATGCTACAACATGGCAACCAGCTCGGTGACAGCCACCTCAAATAGTTGTCAGTGAACAGCGATCAATACTGGTTAATGCTGATTGATATACTGGTTACTCGTGGTGAATCATGATCAATCACGGTCAATTGCACACTCGTCGAGCGCAGTTGCCTGATGATCCTAGATGCAACACCGTTTTTGGGTACTTTGCGGTCATTGGGCACACTGTTCAACACACAGCGTATGCACTGGCAGAACTCAGATGATTGGGACAATGCACTTTGTCCTCTTTGGGGGGGAGATGATAGCGGGCACCATTTCCCATTTCACTGTCCAGCTACCCATTTGCTACGTATGGCCGCAGTGGGTTTGGTTGGTGGTTCCTAGGGACTCGAGCCCGCAAGTGGGGGGCTGTGATTGATCTATATCAATCATTCCTGACTTTTGAGTCCCTGTCCCTGCCGACACGTCTTCAAGAGCAACTTGATCTGTCCGAGGATACTTGGGACCAGCCAGGGTAAGCCACTCCTTCAATGAATGCCATTGGTTGGATCAGGCTGGATACCACTGAGATACCACGCAACATTGCACAACCACGGATGATGTTGTAAGGAATCGAATTTGCTGCGGGCAACCCAAACTGCCCCATAATGTCAGCAGCACATGGATATCTTTGAGGAAACAGACCCTTGTTCCACCAAATGAGCAAGGAATAGAGGCACCAGCCAGCATGGCTGTGAGCCCAGTGCCGCTGATCCGGGGGGGCAGTGTTTCATCAAAATCGCCTGTACAAGCTCCCGCAAGGGTTCAAACGTCTCAGTCACCAACCCACCCCAAACGAGCATCAATCATCGCAAACCATCAGCCATCATTAAGTGACCATCCATACGTCATCCAACTGACCATCATCCATTGATCATGACCAGCCATCATTAAGATCCATTAAGCAATCCAGCTTCGCCACCAGCAGTTCCCACCTGGGAGCAAATGGCATAGACCTTCAGACGGACGTGCCATGGGCACCCGCAATAGCGGTCTTGGATCGGGCAAAACCAGGAGCCTGTGCAGTCCGTTTCTTATCGAGTGACCCGCATCAGTTGTCAAAAGTGAAAATCCATCCATTGTCAACCACTATTCACCACTAAGAGCCATCTTAGCCATGCTTATCGACTCTGATTGTGAACCATTGTCATCTTTCAGTGACTATCGTGAAGCCAGCAGTCATGAATCAACCACTTTTCAACCACTAAAAAAAATCAGCCAATACAGCCTGCTATTCAGCGTCAATAACCGTCATCAGACATCACTTGCAGTAGTAATCAAGTATCATCCACTATCGATTGAAAATACTAATCCGCAACCAGCATTGACCACCAACACCCAATATGGAATGAAAATTGGATCATTGTATACAACATTTGAGACCCCAAATATTGTGAATGAAACGACTTAATCATGCACAGGGTGCCACTGTTTGATCATAATCTAGCATTGAATGAACCATGATGAATCGACAATTGATGAATGATGCGCCACTGGAAACAGTCCGATATCAGCAAACATGCAGCAACGGCAACCAAAATGGTTCAGCATAGAGGGTGCGTCCCTCGCCCACTAACCACTTTTGAGTACTAATCTTTATCCCTCATTGTTAGTTGGTTGATGTTGGTTGTCTAACCATCGCCAATTGTTTTGTTCGCCAAAGTTTGTTCATCATCCAAAATCAATGGCCATTCTTAACCATAGTTTCATAAACCATTTCGACTCAAAACTATCCGCTGGTTTTGGCTAATATTCACAACCGTATTCTCTGTAAGAATCTCATCAACTGGTCGGTTGTTGTCTTTGTCACCTGTCAAACGTGGCCCTTGTGACGGTTCGGTTGCTGTTCATATCGTTATGAATCGCCCTTCGTGGACTGTTCATCCTTCACCAGGATCCAGTATGAACAAGTACCAAAGCAACGAAACTGGAATTGACCAGGAACATCAACCAGTTGCGTTTCAACCAGGATATCAACCAGGAATATCAACCATGTTTTGTTTCGGTTTTATCCTCGCACGCATCGGCATCGCACTGTGGTACCCTGCCCTTGCTCTCCAATTGCCCCATCCTGGGCGGCTGCGGGCGAAAGCTTGAAAACTGAGGATGGTGAATGTCTAGCTGGGACCATACATGCATGTTGTACATTTATACGCCACTTTAAAGAAGTTACACACCTTGCATGCTTTTCATACATTGCATGAATTGCATGCCTAGCATACATGTCTCGCATGTATTGCATACATTGCATGCACCACATTGCCTGCTTTGTCGTGAGAAGCTACATTGCATACGCTACAAGACATACATCCACCGGACAAAAGTTGTGAACGCTTGGCCCTGGACAACCCTTTGCCCCTAGAATCCTACATTGAAAGGGTCTGTGCCACTGTAGCCCCGGTCACCCCGTACTAAATATATAGTATTGTAATTTAGTACGGGGTGGACGGGGCCACAGCATGAGTGTGACATGTGTACATTGCATGTTGTCAAAAAATCTGAACCACTAACTGTTCGCAAACTTTCTTCCTCTGGGATTAAAATACATTGCAATACTTACATACATCACATTACATTGAATGACATGAGATTACATTACATTTTGTGCAGAAACATACATACATGCGTACATATGGACATATGTACGTACGTTCGTACAAACGGACATACGTACATGACACACATGACATCACATCACATCACATCACAACACAACACAACACATGACATCACAAGCATATACTGCATATGTCACAGTGCGTCGCACGACATACATACCTTGCATTACTTTACTCTAGTTTCCATACATCCATCACGTACATTACATTGGACATTACTTGGCATCTACTACATTCGCACAGTCATGTACGTTCCAATGTATGACGTCACTACATGGCGCTCATTACATACGTTGAATACATTACATTACAAACATATATTGCATCATCACTGCACATTCCCGTTACATCAAACTGCGGTATATGCAACCATACGACAGGCACTGCACTACATGACATTACGCTGCCTTAGGCTGAGATATGGCTGTGGGTCAAAACCTTGGTACCGGGGTGGTTCACATCCCACCAGTGAACAAATGAGTCTTTGTTGGGATGTTCACCTACCAAGGCTTTGGATGATTACAAGTTATGATCCAGATCCTTTTTTCATACATGCAAACATGTTGCACGTGAGATACATACAAATGAGCATATGTAGCAGTAGGTTATGTACAATTCCTTCCGAAACATTCCACTACACTACGTCGCAGTATGTTGCCTATTGCATCACTTACGAAGACCTAAGCATGTGACTACTTCGAGGTGTCCCAGCGGGAAACTTGTTGTGTTCTTTGTCGTTTGAATCGCTATCAAGTCTCCACTCTATGGGTTGGTTCTAAGCAACCTCAGTAATCATGGCTGTGCCAGTTGGCCAAGTCCGGACTTGTGAAGTGCGAAACGGTGACGACGTGTCTATTCCACAATGAATGTTACCTGGAACTAGGGGCATCCTGATGTTGAAAATGTATCAGCCATTCGTGGTGGTAGTTTTGGGACTCTCCGGATGTCTTCATGGACTGTTTGCTTTTTCTCGGCTGTTCATGGCTCATTGGCAGCTAGTCATGTTTCATAACCACCAATCCAATCCAATCCAATCCAATCCAATCCAATGCAATCCAATCCAATCCAATCCAATAGTAGTAGATAATAACCTAACAAGAGAAAACAAACTCCTTACTGTGCGGCCTTTTCTTTTCCTGAAACCGGAAATGATAACCAACATGCCATCAACAGAACTCAAACACCGCCAAGGGACGTCTGCACACCTTGTGGCCATCGGGGGCGAAGGTGGATTGCCGTTTCCATCGGTGATGCAAATCGGAGCATTGATGGCGAGTCTTCCACATCTTGGCGCATCGCTTCGCAGTGCAGAAAGTGGTCTCCAGGGCTATCAACCAGGACCAGCTAACAGGGTTTAACTGCTGAACAAGTGGTTGACATGGCTTTAAATCATAGGTAAGCCATGATTTATGATTGCTAAGTAATGGCTAATAATAAAGGTTTGACCGGTCTGTTAACTATCACGAACTGTCATTAGCCATCATTTGTAAACATTGTGAGCTGTCATTGACTGCCACTGGCCACCGACAAATTTGTTCCATGCAACAGGTACAGCAGCAGTCCCAAATCATGTCGCTCATTTCAGTGCAGGGACGGGATTCTTCTCCAAAGTTCTGTCTTTTGCAATGGTTGGAGCAAATAAACTTGCATTGTGGAATCGTGAGAAGTCTTCATAATCGTGGATTTAATGAATGCATGGGTCGATAAATTTGCCTGGAGAAGCTGTGATTAATGATGGTTGGATAATGGTTAAATAACAGTTGTGATGGTTCATCAATGGTTCGTTGGTAGCTGATGATTGGTTAATGAATCATTAATCGATGGTTAATGATTGGTTTAACGATGGGTAGTGATGGTTAGTGATGGTTTGACTGGTTCATTGAACATCATGAACTCTAATCTGAAATAGTTCATAACCGTTAGCTATCACTTTTATAAACAGTGTAGTAACCATCATTATCTTGCACTAACCATCCTTTAATCAGCATTCACTCGGATGAGGCAACTCGATTTACCACCATGAACTGTCATTACCCATCAACAATGCATCACCAACAGCTTATATAACCACCATCAACTGTCATTAGCCGTCCTTCATGACCATCATCAATTATCATTGAACCACCTGATTAAGAGTCATCTGTCATTCGCCATTGTTGAAACAGCTTCTGAACCATCATGAACATCATGAACTGTCATCAGGTAACGAATACAACCGTCATTAGGCGTGATGGAACTACAAGTGAACCACATTATTAAGCACCATTGAACCACATGGTTTATCGTGATCAGTTGTCATAGCCATTGTTCGTAGCCGTCGTTAAGTGTATGTAACCAACGTATTGACCATCATCTACTGTCACTAGCAATTGTTCATGACTGTCCTCAAGTATCAGTGAAGTACAAAGGAACGCTCTTATGAGCTGTCATTAAGTGTCATTAGCAATTTTATTGTGACCATGGTTGACTATCACTTGACCAGCCTTTTAGCATCACCAAGGGTCATTAGCAAAGGTTCAGCCAGTAATGTTCATGATCACGTAAGCAGATTATCAACCAGCATCAAGTGTCTCAAGCAATAAATTAACCCTCGCAAACCATAATTTAGCCAGGTTACAAACATTCAACAACCATCTTATAACCATCGCTCGATTTCATTTCGCAAACTCATTGACCATCATGAACTGGTACTGCCGCCATCATTGTACCGTACTGACCCATCATCTAACCACCTTGTGAACCCGCATCAAATGTCATGGGCCATCAATTTGTCAAGTGTCCTTACCTATGCTTTCACCAACTTCTTGACCATCACCGACTGTCACCATCTTTCTGACCAATGAACTTCCATTGGCCATGGTATGCAACCACAATCAGCTATCATTAAAAACAGCATATTATCTAGCAATAGCCACGGCAAAACCATCCTTAACCTTGTTTAGATTAGCTAGCTATTGTTTTCAACTACCAGTGGCCATCGGTTGACCATCATCGACTGGTATCAGCTGTGGCTTAACTATCATTCAAGTTCAAACTATATATTTTCTACCCGCGTATTAATCGTTCTTGTCGGTGATGAGCCATGACATCATGAGCTTTAATCATCATTGACTATCATGGCCGTGCTTTAACCATCATTCGCTGTCACCGGCAATCCTTTCGCAATCGTTAACCACATTAGCCATTGTTTAACTACTGTGGGCCACCGTATCAGTAACATTCTTAGACGTCATGAACTATCCTTTGACATCGTTCAACCGTCATTAATCGTCATTAGCAATTGTTTAACCATTTTGATTATCAGTAGTTATCATTCAGCCATCATTAATCATTATTCGGCTCTACATGAACCAGCAATTACCCGCCACTCCAATCTAGGAAGTAAAGGCGAAAATAAAATCAACTAGCATTTCTGTGTAGCAAACAAGAAACAAAAATGCCAAAAAGAAAACTTTTCTGTGGTTAAAGCAGGAAAGCAACAATAATGCAAACACACTTTAAAAGGGGTTCTGGGCAGGGCCCAATGGGGCCTAAAAATCTAAAAAAAGCGGCTTTGAGGATCAGCAACACACACAACCATACCAACCCCAACCATACCAAACCATACCAACCATACCAACGCAACAACCACTCCCTCACGACAGCAGCCGGAGTCAACACCAACGAAGCAGTGACAGCCACAGCCGCAACCACAGAGACAACCACGAAACGAGACAGCAGAAGCAGCGCGGCAAGGCACTGTGTAGCAGGTGCATCCAATGGCATCGCCATGGTGGCATTTCACAGCGATGTGGCGGCCTTTCCAGCCACCGCTGTCCTGGTCAGGCATCGCTGCAAACTGAGCCAATGTTTGTCTACCATATGCCCATGTAGTTTCTATTTGTGGGCTAAGGATCAGCCCCAAATCATTCACAATAGTTTAGCAACTTTGGCCCTGATGCGACCATTGGATATTGTTGTGTTATAGCTTATAGTGACAATACGAATTTTGCAGAACTGTAGCATCAGCATCGTAAATCTTGAATATCAAACTGATTAGTAGGTCCGAGAACCATTGCTGAGTCCGCACTCAAGTGGATGTATAACTTCGTTGGGGAGATAGTCACTGTCAAAGTGTGCATCCGGGATCGAAGTTTCAATGACTTAGTGGCAACCCCAACCAGCCAATGAGTCATGGATATTTGTTTGTAAACCCGATGAACCACTTGGCGCTTCGAGCGACAAGACGACCAACAAAACATTGATGTTTTTCGACCACCAGCAGGACAAAGTGGATACCTTGTGGTGTTTCCCGTTTCTGTCAGCACCGCGTTTCCCGAGTCAAATCGAACCAGCAATGCCTTTTTAAGCTCAAAGATTGGTGTCACAAATCACCAGCTGAAGAGCACGTTTGGACTCCCAGCAGTGGCACCTGAGCGGTGGTTGGGGTGGTCCAGCAAATGGCCCAAGCGCGGACATTTTCACGGTGATGTCCACTCTGCGCCTCGGTTGGGAAGAAGCTGTTGGAGCTGAAAGTGGCATCCTCAGTGAGATGAAATCCTACTGTCACTGGTAGGAATTGCATTGTTCGTAGGAATAGTAAGAATCATACTAAGATGCTTCATGATTAGATGCTAACATTATTGTAAGTTGTTATCTTGCTGTTTGAGTTACTGCTGTTACTACTGTTACGAGAGATCGCTCCGCGGTGTGCCTCCGAGCACGCACAAGATGGCAACCATTAATTACAATCAATTTCATATAGTAGTTTGAGAATAAACTATAATCATAGTAAGTACAATGAATGTAGAATCAACTATGAATTCCAATTAATAATTGCTAAAGTGTGCAATTCGACAATTATGACGATGATCTAATGATACAGTAATTCATATGATTGTCACTATTTTTGTCGTGATCACTATCACATCAGTATCTCCTCACTGTCAATTTCACTTTATCAGCACAATGAACGATTATCTCATTACTATTTCATGTACTTCTTGCATTATTCTCCGTAATCTATTACTACTATTGCTCAAGAAAGCATGCCGGCAAGAGACCGATGAGGCACACACATGTGAAACCTCTTTGGGGAAGTGGTACTTGTCTCAAAAGATCTGCATACGATGACCTGATTAAGTTTTTCTAAGAAGATCTCTGCAAACTCTCTTAAGATGCGCAAGATGTCTCAGAGGGGATTCCCGGCGAAGGTCTCTGTAGCCTCGACTTGGATCCTGTGACATGACTTGTGATCCCCTGGCACCTGTGAGGCTTGGGATCGCTTGGGAAGATCTCTCGATCCCTGAGATCTCCGAGAGCTTTGCCCAGAGACTTTGTGCAAAGATCACGTAGAGCTGTAAGACAAGGACACAGTTCCAAAGGATCCACCTGGAACACCTCAGATCCCCTGGGTTCTGCATGAGATCCACCTGTGAGATCCTCGTCCACAGGCGCCCGGGAGCAGAAATCCTGTGAGCATCTCTGCCGGAAAGGGAACGTCGTGTGCGCAAAAACGCGTTTCAGCTGTGCGCTTCCGAACACCCCCTGACTTTTAACCCGGGCCCTTTTAACCTGTGAGAACCCCGTACCCTCTGGTAAACTAACATAGCCATAGAAAATCCACCAACTATCTATGTCTTCCCAGGGTTTCTTTAAAAAGACATGGTGATTTTCCATCGCTATGTTAGTTTACCAGAGTGTAATTAGTGTGCCCATGCTATTTGGGGAATGATTCACTGCGAACTCCATGACTACCTGCACTGTGAGTATCATCTTGTCAACCAGTGTTCAACCAGTTGGTCAGTCAGGGTTGCTGAATAATGGTGGTTGGTTAGTGCTGACTCGTTACTGCCACGAACAGCACCACAGAAGACTAGGCATGATTAGAGGCTAATCATTGTTTGGCAGCGCTGAATAAACTACACCAAGTGGTTCAGCTAATGTTTCAAATGCGCAACCAAATAAACCAGTGTTCACAAGCGGTTTTGGTGGTTCACGCAAACTTCCACTTGAGACCTCCAAGAAAGGCCACTCCTACTGTGTCATCCCTGACGTGCGGCGCATTCAAGTAGGATCCTGCAGCTACAACCATGCTCAGGCTGCCACGGAGTGGTCCGTGCCATCAAGCAGACACCAGCCCTTTTCAATTGTGAGCCATTTGAAAACAATATGTGTCCATAAACAATCGGCATCAATTGCCAAATCATCATCATCATCATCATCATCATCATCATCATCATCATCATCATTGTAATCATTATGGTTGACATCATCACCCCAGCGTGAAAGGATAACACCTGAGAAAAGCGGTTCTGAACTCAAAAACAAAACAATGTCTTTCAAAGCCTAGAGGTTTTCCCCATCATCCAACTTAGACGGTTTCCTCATAATCCATATTATCAACTATTGATAGATATGCTAATCAAGTGTCACTGATGATTATCAAGGGTGTTGATGAAATAACTGTTGTCAACTCAATATCGACCATGACTAACCATCATTCGTTCATCGATCATCCGTATTACGAACCAATTTTGAAAATTATCAGAATTGATATAGCTGATCGCAACTAGTTTGAAAATTATCAAGCAAAATTATTACTAAGCATAGTTGGTCACCACGATTAGTCATAATTACCACGGGGTGGCGCCGGGTAATTACGGCTTTGTCCCAGTGGCTCCGCATTGTTTGCCATTGTGGCTGACCCAACTGCCGTCGTTGTTGCCACCTGCAGCGAAAATGACTCTGTGGTGACAGGCATCAATTTTGGGACCAATAGCTTGAAGAGTGGTCCCCGAGAAGATTCATAACAAGCCCATATCAACCACCCTAAAAGGGGGTTACTGGTTATAACCCCATATATCTTAGGACCAATAACCACCATAATAACCACCATAATAGCCTCTTGGTTATTGGTCCTAAAGGGGGTTAATAACAAATGAATATCAACCACCATCACAGTGGTTCTTGATCTGGTTGTTACTAACCAATAGAAATAAAAACCAGCGTGCCAACGGTATTGCTTTGCCAAATGACCATTATTTGCAGCATCATAATTTCTAATATTTCATGACAAACCAATAACAAGATATCAATTGCAGTACGCAAATGACATACAATGCTGAAAGTAGTACTTATTTGTTTATTGTGTTTAACAAGAACCACTCACTATTATCACAACTCTATCGACTATCATTCTTGGCTTCGAAATCATTACCAATAATGATTAAGAACAATGACCAGTGTCGACAGCCATAGGTGATTGCTTATGCGTCAGAATCAACAGTTCTGCACGACATGTCGCGCTAAATACTGGTTGATAACGACTCCGCACAGTCCGTATTTCTTACTAATGATAGATAGTCGTCAATAATGATCAATAACACAGAAAACTGGCGAATGAAGATTGGCTAGTAAACTGATGCATGGTCCACATTTTGTCCAGAAGCGACTGAAAAAACGATTTAACTACTTATTCATAACTATTTTCATGGCGCTTGTACCAGTGCCTCGGAGCCTATTAAGGGGCACAGCCCCTGGCTGCCACAAGCTCTGTAGGGTTGAAACTGCTGTGGCGTCTGACCAGTGAACAGGCTCCGCATTCGAAGAAAGCATGTGGAACGTGATGGTTGCATTGGTTCAATTTTCCTCGTTTTGGACTGTGAACAAATGGTTGATGATGGTTGTTTCTTCAACTGATGCTAGTTGGGCTTGCCGTCGTGGCTGTTCTCCTCAAAAGGACAAATCACTTTGCAGTATGCTTGAAAGGGGAAGAGCTACGCAACAAGGTCTTTCGGTTCATCTGAAACTACCTTTCGTTTGATCTGTGATGCGAGGAATGTGTTAGTCCTTCATGGCATTGTTTGTGCTGAAACTTCTGGTTTGCAAATGGAAGAAAAACGAAGTGCAATTGAGTTGCTTGCAAAAAAAAGGACAGGCTTTATCAGGCTGAGGTACGTTTACGATGAGTTAACGGGTAGCAGTAGCTAGCCGATGGCTCAACAAAAGCTTGGAAACATGATGGTTTCATACAGGCTTTGCGTGGTGGCTGGCGGAGGACCGTGTGCCAGTTTTCCAGTCGGCCAGAGAGATCAAAGCTCAAAGGAAGGCAACCTTTCCTTGAAGCATTTTGCTCTATTTCGTTTCTGGGGTCTTGGCAGTGATACCCTCTAACTGTCCTTACTACCTGTCCTTACCGGCACTGCCTGATGTGGTTCCTCCAGACCTCTTGGGTCAAGACCCGGTTGCCCTTTTGAAGCGTGCCATTGCCGAGTGACCTTTCGACATGGCTACGACAAAAGCACGGTAGTCAGCTCAGGTGGTTCCCAGTTCTGCCCAAGCTGTCTGCCTCAGCTTACCTATCCGTGGTCAACTGCACAGCTCAAGGGACCCAACAATTTGGGCACTGAGGCCGTCCTTTGGCCCCTTGACTCCTCATCAATGCCATACAGCTCCGAATTGGCTCGTGGCCGTACCCAGTCCCCCAATAGCACCCCACTGATCTCGCTAGTCCTGACAACCATCAACCAGTAGCTGACATGGCCCACCGTTGTAAACATTGGCTATGGGTCAAGACCCCGTACCCCTGGTTCCCATCATTAACCAGCTTGCTTTCCTTATGAAATTGTTGCTTAATATTGATGGTCAACTGCTTGACCCAAATGCATTGTGGCTTACTTCACCTGCACGGATGACTGGTCGAACAGCGACCTGGGGATCTCTGGGGGCATACCGATGGCGGCATACTCTCCCCGCCTCCTTGGATCCAGCAATGCTTCACCTCAGACAGGACAATGCGACGCTGAGTTTCTTAAGTGCTTGGGGATACCTGGAAATGGTAGAGCAATGGTAGGGCCAATGAAGACCCTAGGGCTTGGAAATGGATAATGGCCATGTTTTGTAAAGCAATGCTGGAAACCGTCCCTATTTGTTCAGCGCAATGCGGATCCACTGGGTGGATTCCGAATGACAGCAGTGGAAACACTCCGTATGTTGATTACTTGAAGTTTCCATAGATCCGTTCCTGTGGAGAGAAAGAGCCTTACTTGATCTGTTTGATACCACTGTAGCACGCACAAAATTCTTTGAGAAGACCAAAAGGGTGGGAGAGCTGGGCTTCTGCTGGAAGTTCAGGCCAAGGTGTTGCTCGCACACCTCTATTTGGGGTGTCTGAGAAACACCCACATGATAGAATATTCGAAGGAAAGAGGATGGCGTAAAATATGAACGAGGTATTTCATGCGAGAATCTGCTATGCAGGTGGGAGTAGGGACAATAGAAGGAAGAGTGACGTAGGATAGATCAAGTAAGTGATAATTGAAGCATTCTGAGTCAGTGGGGTTCAATTGGTCATATGAGCTCTTGAGTTTAAAAAAAATTGGAGAGCTTTATGATGGGGCCTGTCAATTTTGTCAATTTGTGAGCAGGGGAAGACTTGTTATTCAGTGCCATGGAGGATGATAGTCTCAACAATTTAAGAATAGAGTTGAAGCTTCTTTTTAGCGGAGATCAAAGTATTTCTGAAGAAGATCTCAAGCCTTTAAGGCAGTAGAAACCTGCACATCTGGGCAGGAACTGCAGGAAGGAGTGATACATGAACCTAGGTACTTGGTAGAGAATGATGGGGGGACGGGTTGCAAAAAGGAATTTGGGATTAGTGGATCATCCGTAAAATAGGGCACAAAAAGGGCAATGGCATCGTTGGTGCAGTGTTAGAGAGGAGGAAACTGAAACACGCAAAGGAGGAGTGAATGCACAAGAGTTGGGATTTGTCACCCTTGAGGAGGCCAATTTGAATGGCCAGTGTCGCAGGAGATGGAGCAACCTGCTGAGGGTTCCCTGCAACCTTGACATTAAGATAGTGTCATCTGCATATTCGACATCCAGCAGAGGAAGGTTTGCCAAAAAGGTCAATGGAATGATGAAAAAATTCATTCAAACGTGGAGTGAAGATCTGCGAGTGCGGAAAGAACCATGATAATAAGATAGAGACTGAGTGGGCATACTTGTCGGATGCCTCGTTGGAGGGAATAGATTTGAGAGGAGAGTCAGCGTATTGTTCAAAGAATTGACCATGATGGTAAAAAGAGCCATAATGGCGGTGGTCCAGTGGTTGGGGATGCATGGGGACGCAATATCTGAGAGGGGCAGCTTGAATGGCTTGGTGAGAAATGGAGCAAAAGGCTTGCGACCAATCAAGAAAGAAGAAATAAAATGATGTCGATTGACGTTCAAATATTTCGGTGAGGCGGCTGAGAAGGAAGAGAGGAGAACTGAGGGAACTGCCACAGCGGAAAGCAAATTGTTGAGGTTGTAGATGAGAGTCTAGGGCTTTCGAAGACGGATCTGGATGAGGGAGGCGTAGATCTTCTAAATGGAATTGGCAAGAGAGAGTGGGCGGAAGCTAGCGGGGGAACGGCTTGTTCTGTTACCCTTGTAGATCATGATAACTTTTGGCGAGGCTCCAGCCACGGATGAAGCGCAGCATGCGAAGCATTCGTTGTAGATAGTAAGATGATGTAAGATGTGTCTGAGAGCGGGCGGAGTGACCCCCTGGGGAGTTGGTGCCTGTGGGCCTGTGATGATTGAAAGGCAAAGGGCTGTCATGGCCAGCGCCAAGTTCAGGGTGCAAGAGAATCCATGAGAGGTTTGGGAAGGAGGACTGACACCCAACATTGTCACGGAGATGTTGGGTCAGCAGACCTTGAGAGATTTTGGGGCTGGTTGGCCGATTAGGTAACTAAAAGACTGGAGTGACTGGGTACGCGAGAGATATTTGGAACCGACTGATTTAGGAATCTTCCATTGGTCCGCTGCAGAAGGAGAGGATTGGTCTGTGGGCAACCGGGACATTAACCAATGTGTTTTGTCGTTTTGGGCGCATCGTTTGGTACAATTTCGAAGAGTAATTTGTTCAAAAGGAGCGGATTGAAGCTCATGAACGAGATAGGGGGTGGATTGAGTAAGATAATGTTGACGAGAGGAGAAGGTTTGTGAAGTGAAAGACTTTTGAGTTTGGATGGAGAGCTTATTGACGAAGTCGAGAATGAACTGTTCCAGCGTTGAGGGAATAGCAAACGGGGCCTGCGAAGAGAACAAAGGTGCCGGTGGAAAGCCATCTATAAATGGGCGAAGATCCATTGACTGGTTTATCCACTGGCAATTGATGAACCTACATCCAGGGTTGAGCCGATCTTTCAGGGCTGATCCTCCCATCCCTACGCTGGCTTTTTCTATGGTCCCAATCTCTGGTATCTCATGGCTTCAAACCAAACAACACGACAGGCAAAAAGCGTAAGCGTCATCGGTTGCATGACCATGACGAGTGCGTGTAGACTGTCTGACGACCCAATGACGAGCCCAAACAAGATTCACTCCAAAATATGGCTGCCGGTCACAACCAAAACTATCTCCAACAAAGCAATTACCTTTGTGGACGGTGTCTGTCAATGGCCCCGAAGTGGTTCCAAGATGATCACTCTTCAAAGCTAGCAACCAATGGCAAAGCCGCCCCTGGTTGCGATCTGAACAGTGGGGGCCATGGGCGAGGGGGAAGGGATTCTTGACAATCAGCAAGGGGCGAAACTGCATCAGTCAAAAGGTTCCAGACCACTTCTCTCAAGACCCGCCTCCTTTTTGCCATTCAAACGACTACAATTTGACTACAATCCTGGACGAGATCGACACCGCGGTGTTGCTTGCTCTGACAATGGGGTACACCAACGAGCTGCTGTGGCAACTATCTTCCAGCAGCGGAAGATTCGCCTCCAAGCTACACGTGGGAATAGTTCTTGTTGGCTCTATCGACTCCATCCAAAACACTACGATGGGAATGTCAACCCAGTGGCGATTGCTATCCATTCGCTGCTCAAAGCAATGCATCCAGGTGAAACATCATGTGATAGAATAGATTGGTCGATCTTACGACGTTACGACGTTCACCCGGCCAACCTAAATATGTGTGTCTTGCCTACGCATCCCCAGGCTATATCTCTACTCGTGTTGGTTTCACCCCAATCAACGCTGTCACTGAGCATCTCTTGGGGGAGTCAGATCCTGCGGCTTGATGTCACACATATACTGTCTCTACAGGTCCCTATTCAAATGGTTTCTGCCATTGATTGCCCTGGCAGTTACAACCAACGATAATCAGGATAGCTTTCCAAGGATTACGAGCAAATACACTACCACAATCAATGAAAATGAGGGGCTTAACCACCAACTATCAATAGCTGATGATAGCTGTTTCCCTAACGAATTTATGGATTAAGGAAAGAAAGCATTATTCCGGCAAGAGACCGGAAACAGTGTGGCGACATAATATGAATGCAACCATGGTCTCTTTGCAAGATCATTGTAGGAGATCTTTGGACAAAGTCTGTTCACCATGAATCTATTGGAGATCTCTTGGCTATGACCCTGTACAAAGTCTTCATAGAATATTCTTTAGCAAGAACATCTTAGACCATTTTAGGAGATCTTGATACAAGATCTTTGTAGAAACTCTCTACAGGAGGTCTTTCGACAAGATCACTGCATGAGAAGTCACTACAAGATCCCTGATGAAGAGCTCTACGAGAGGTCTCTTGGCAAGATCGCTGAAAGATTTTTTGGCGCAAGGTCTCTGCACCAGGTATATTATATCTTTTGGCAAGCACGTTTTAGGATATCTTTTGGCAAGCACGTTTTAGGATATCTGTTTACAGATCCTTCCAGAAGATCTGCGTTAGGTCTCTCTGAGAGCTCTCTCCGCAAGCTATCTGGAACAGACTGCAGGATCTTTGTACAAAATCCCTTTGCAAGATCTGGAGAGCAAAATGAGCGATCTGACCCGCACAAGGTCCGCAGAGAGTTCCCCAAGCAAAATCAAGTTCACACGACAAGAGCTATCGAACCGCACAAAGTGTGCAGAACTGCATGAGCAAAAAACATGGCACCGCGGGCAGGCAACACCCAAAAAAACAAAGGTCTGAACGTCACCTGATGTCTCTGTGGCGCTGCGTTTTGCGATTTCAAGTGCTGATGCTAAAAAAGACTGCACCTGCCACGAAAAAGTGATCCCGAGCAATCTCCACACAGGTGAAAAAATGACGACCGTCTGACGAGCGCTGAGAGCTCTTCATTTTCAAACGCAGGTTTCGCTTACGAAATGCTGCGCCCGCCACCAGAAAGTCACTCTTTTTGGACACGATGACTTTGCGCGAGCCTGCCAACGTTTTTGCAACGTGGACACTTACTTGCCTGCAAAAGATATAATCCCTTGCACACACCATAGCTCTGGAAGAAAGGTCTTACAGCAACAGTTTCGTGTGAGACTTCCGTCCAAAAACGCAGATGAAGGAACGTTTTTGACACAAGGGGGTAGCGATGAGCCTCGCCCAGAAAAGTTCACGAGACTACACTAATATTTTTTCCGCGACCCTTCAATGCACAGACTGTTTTGGGAATAAACACCTGTATAT
Organism: Symbiodinium kawagutii; assembly: GCA_009767595.1. NCBI lineage: Eukaryota > Dinophyceae > Suessiales > Symbiodiniaceae > Symbiodinium > Symbiodinium kawagutii. The sequence goes on from VSDK01026833.1 coordinate 72,962, forward strand.
GTATATTATATATATATATATATATAACTTATCGCAAACTATGGAGCTTGTGTCTAGCCTTGTGAGTGGGTTGTATGCCATCCCCCAAAGAACCAGGAAAGGCAATCTACCACAAATCACCAAGTGAAATGGAATGCAAAGCACCACCTAAAGGATGATCGCCTACAATATCGGTTTTATCCCTCGGTCAGATACGTCGGTGCTTAAGTCACTACGCGAGCCCCTCTACTCTTGCAGCAAAGCCACACAGATTTTGATCTGTTTGGTTGGGAGACAACCAGCTTCATGGAGACCATTTCATCAACAAAGCCTACCCTGATATCTGGCCACATCTCAGCCTTGGGGTTACCAGTGCCCCTGCTTCAGCGCCAAGGTACCCAGTAACCATGTGGACAGGTGACCTTGGATGGATCACCGAAGAAAAATTTCCCCATTATCAGCAATGCGGGTGTTTCTCAAAATAGGGGTACCCCCAAATCATCCTTCGTTAACCATTTATTGGTAATAAATTAACCATTTTTTGGCTTCCCTATTTTGAGAAACCACCATGTAGGGTTAGAGACCGAACCAAAATTTCCAGTGGATCCAGGCCTTATCCATGTTGACAAAGTAGATCAGATCAGATCTTGTTGACCGAAGACAAGTAGATCAGATCCCAAGATCAGTACCTCTTCATTGACGGCTTCACAGCGCCGCTTGTACAGTGCCAACAACATCCGACTACCATTGTATACAGGCCTCTTTGCTGCTCATATGGTCTGAAGAAATTGAAAAGTGGCAGGACGCCTTGCAGAAGCGGCTTGCAAACCCGCAAAGGATTGTTTTCCCATGATTTCTATAACGATTGGAAAACAAACAGTTGATGAAAGAAATCTTACATAAACTTTGACCCTTCTCACGTGGGGCTCCGTTTTTTGATTCTCTACACAAACATCTTGCAAACATTCCGCCCGACTTGACAACATGCTTGGGCATTCCGGTTTAACAAAAGACACTGGGTCAACAACCGATGTTATTGGGTTGAAAAAGGATGCTTTGAAAGTTGCTCATTGTTGAGGTCGGTACTGTTGCTGATTGTCGTGCACGAATGTTCGACTACGGTAGAGCAGATTATCTAGCATCAAGCATAACCCCGTGGGTCCTCAAAGGAGCAAGAACAAACGACAACAAACAACAAACAACACAACCAACGATAAACAAGAAAAAACAGCACCCGTTTAACCAACGGACAAACCAAAAGCACATCTAACCTGACCAGGCAACGACAAGCACAACAGCTGCTGTTGTATCAAAACGTTGATGTACCCCAACCAAATCAGGGCTTGGGCCATTTACATATCACCAGAAGCTGTTCCCGATCATAGTTCCACTCCAACGGTCGCGTTCACCCCATGGTTTGAGCCAAGAATCAGCAGCCCAACGATCATCGCCCCGATGACTCCAGCCGCTGGCCACTTTGATTTCGGTCTGGAGCGTCCAAGGTACGGCGAACAGAAATGCAGTATTTGCTGCTTCCTCATGAACCCATATGAAACCCACCAATGTCTTGAATGCTTCCATCTGTCCAATCTATCTCTACATACGAAACCATATTAATATGTCGATGTCTACACTACACAGAGCTTTGAGAATGCGTACTGCCCTTTCCACGATCACCTGGAGGCGGCGGCTGAGTGTTAATCGTTTTGCTAACTCCATCAGTTCAATGCTTTCTAGTCCCCCAACAAACCTTGTACTGGTGAAAAGTTTCTGCTAAAAAGGAACCTGAAAAAATCTGTTCATAAAGCAAGAAGAGGCTTGACCTTGAAATACTTTTGGTCAAGTTCTGGCAAAATGTTGACGGCCTCATTTGAAGATTCACTCAGTTCACTGTGAGGCAATGTCCTCACCAACGAGTTGGACTTGTTTTATCATGGAGGCTAGGGTGTGATGTGTGACCCAGAAATTCGGCTAGTAGCTAAGGCCCCGGTTTGTCCAGGAACGCAAACCGCATTGTCATGATTGTTCAAGATTGGATGTGCTCAACCGCAGCTCATGAAGCGATTTACCACCTTTGTTACCATACTTAACTGGCAATGCTGACCCTGTGCCGCTGCGTAAAAAGAAGAAAGTACGTACGGCCTCCTTGCTACATTCAAAACTTCCGTTTCTGAGAGGGATATTTGGTTGTGACCCATCCGTGATCATCCACACGTTTTTCGTGGCAGTTAGTAGCTTGATCCACAGCGAACTCACTTTGCTGGTAAACATCAGCAACAGACTGGGACGGACTGTTTCACCAGTCACATGACAAGGACACCTGCTATGTATTTATTGTCCGAAGATCTCGTGTTCTTGATGAAAACTGGCAACAAAACATCCCCAACAAACAGTTTTGGGCAAGTACTTGGGCAACGAAATCCGATTCTGGTCATTGACATGTATGCATGTTCATCTATCCTATCTACTCCCTCGGACACCTTGACATGCAAGTAATGCAAAATGAGTTTGTCTCATCCCATGTTTGACATAGGGTCAACATCAAGACTGATCTTCCCATGGTTCCTCCCAAAGATCCTCCCAAGAGAGCTGATCATCAACCCCAATGACTCAACAAGTCGCGCCCTGGCAACATCCCCTGGCAACTTCTATGTCGCACCAATCGCTGGGCACCTTCCGGCAACACTTCCCCTCAGCGCGGTGCACAACCGGTCGATATGAAGAGTTTCCACCGGTGGTACAGGGTGGTGCCCACCAGCTTTACTTGTCGCTGGTTCAACCCACTGGACCGTGCATGCTTTGGGATGGTTGCTAATGGCGAAGCAAACAATGATAACCAAGCACTATGCTTGTCGAAGGAAATTTCGAAGTCAAACGTATGACTTATGGAAAGTTGAAGCAGTCATTCTGTCAAATCAGAAAGAAGAGCACAGATGTGTGCGCGCATGAATGATACTAAAAAAGAACGCGCAATGCTGTGATTTCCATGTTCTGTGCTCCTGGATGCTCGACAAGGTAGGCCTGTCAAGCAGGCGATGCGGAGGTCAGTTGGGAAAGGGACGATGAAAAACGATTGCACGGCACTGCGATGCACTGCGGCGAAACGCAAATTTGCAAGTCAAAAGCATCAAAGAAAATGATGGTTCCACGACGTTTTTGGATGTTCCAAGCGGAACACGACGACGACGACGACGACGACGACGACGACGACCACCACCACCACC
>VSDK01026833.1:79086-86828 GCA_009767595.1 Symbiodinium kawagutii
ATAAAAACGATGCTTCAGTTTCAACCAAACATCTACTGATACTAACCAGCCAGGGTTGATGAACTAATATCGCCCACACTGTATGGGTTGATGCTGTATTTGCATGACCTTCACAGGAAAATCAGGTAAATAATGCCTAACTGCCATCTGATTACACCACTCGTGGTAGCTCCTTAGCTCCCTCTTTAAGTGGGTATGAGAATACCCCTCTCCCAACCAACAGCCAGCTAAAAGTATGTTTCAAACCAGCAACGATCGATGCCTAAAAGTATTTCGAAGTCTCAGCCCACCAAACTGAATCACGGTGAGGTAATCGATGATGGTCGACAGGATTCCGGATAACCAATTATATAACCAACAAACACCAATTGAACTTTCAGTTCTCAATGATTTCTGAAAATGAACATCTCCAGTTCGCAAGTTTCAACTCGGGAGAAGTATGAGCTAATCATTCGCTGCGATGCCTCAAACTAGTCCACCCTGTTTGATGATGCTAAAAAAGGAAACAGAGAACGCATCCACTCCATTGCCCACCCCTTCAGCCATTCAGCTCAAGTCAAAAACCTCTACTAAGCATGAATGATGGTTTCACAAGGCTTCAGTCAGCCGTTGCTAGACGATTGGCAGTCTTGGGGTTGGGGACCCACGGCGACTTCACGTTGGGTACAAGAAGTATTACTTGAGACTAGTTCGACATAGAAAAACACTAGAAACATGAGAACCAACAGTTGGCTGTTATTCGTTCACATTTCATGCGCCGAGTCAACCAAACGCAAGGAGCTTGATCACTGTCTGCTGGAATTTGTTGGAAGCGATTGGATATGGCTGTGGGTCAAAACCCCGTACCCCTGGTTCCCCATCATTAACCATTGTCTTCCCATGATTTGCTTGGTTATTGGAAGCCATTATTGATGGTTAATATTGACCCACTGCCATATTCATTCTGATTGTTGGCTGATGACTGTCTCCATTGCTTACCCAACAGCAACTCTACTCACCTCATCGCTATGTCTCCCGACAATGCTGGAGCCCACCGTGTTGGGATGTAGCTTGTCATAGCCTCGTCAAACGAAACCAGGATTCGGAATCGGATTTTTGGTTGCTGGTGAAAGGCAGTAGTCGTGACACTGGTCGACAGTATTGGTAACACTAAGTGTGGTTGATAGTGGCAACTGCGGCTGACAATGATTAAAGAAAAGTGTGTGTGTGTGTGTGTGACAGCCCACAAGCAATAGTCTCACAGTCCGCAATAGCAGTCATGGTAGCCAATACATGCTGCTGGGCAAAAGAATGCATCATAGAAAGTCACGGTTTAAAAAGACCACTGTGATAGGTTCCTGATCCGCTTACCAACCTGTGCGAGCAAACCTCGTCCGGAACAATAGCCACAAAAATACTTGCCACACCACGTTGAGCTCTCACTGACTGTCCTCAAAACTCACATGGACACTACTTGTAGGTGCCCCCCAGTCCAAAGCCGTACGGTGCTGAGCACTTACAGGAAACCAAGCACCGTCGTACTAATCCTTGGATGTTCGCCAAATTTTGTAGTCCCAAATGGGGTCTTGAAAACAAGCCGCAACGACTTGGGACTGGAATCACTTTTTCAGCAAGGCTTTGATAAGGTGTGTTCAGTGCTTGGCCAACGGGGGAGTCAGCAAGAGTAACCCACGTGCCCCATAGCAAAGCAATCCTTGTTGATAATAAAAGCTTCATTTAGATAGGCTGATAATGCTTGTTGGCAAATGCCACAATGGCTGATCATGATTGATTTTTGATGAACCGACAGTTGGGACCTTGTACAAACAGGTCCTGCCATGTTCCCATGCCGCCCTTGACTGCCAACAATGGAATTCTTTGGACTAAAACGACACTCCCCAGTGAGTCATTGATTCGCCGATCATAATTTAGCAGTGAAAATCTTAAGCGACAACGGACAGAATCGAGTTGAAGCTTGGCAAATCACTCAGAGGAGTTTAGAACCCATCAACAACTACGAGTGCTGTGGAATAATTCGGGATAACGACCAATCATAGTCAAAAATCGCCAACGACTATGGTTAAGAAAAACCCAAGCATTTGCCAAATAATTGGTTTCCGTAAGCAACCAATTCTTGAAGTGTTTATTGCCAGCCCTCAGCCCTCAACCCAAAAGCTTGGCAGGGTGTGTGAATCGCTGCCGCCTCCTGGACATCTGAAATTACCACATTTCGCCTGGCCACCAACATCTTGTGCGCGGGTAATGATGGTTCATGATGGCAAAGAATCTTCAGATGATGAGTTGCAGTTCTCAATTGTAATAATCTTGGGATTGTTGATGTTGACTAGTGGCCAATCGCAAGTAATCGGGTTTAGTCCTGGCCGATCTAACACCTGACATGCGTAGATTAGGTAGCGATGGTACAACTAGATTCATAATGCATAACAATGGTCAATGATAGTCAATGATGGGCAAATAGAACTCAACAATGACAAAGCATGATAAACAAATACCAGGGATAATCACCCCCTAACCTCTGATAAACTAAGACCAAACCCTCTCTGATAGGCCCATAAGGGAGTTTGAAAAATAGAATTCTGAATGGGCCTGAGCATGGTGAATTTACGTGAAGCAGTACACATGTCCAGCCAGCAGTGGAATCATCAAGAGTGGCTGTTCGTAGTACCGGGTCGCGGAACCATCAATGATGATCATAAGCCACTGTGATGGATCATAGACCTTCCAACATCTATTTTCGACTAAAAACAGCAACAAGAAAGGTTGTGTTTTCAACTGCTAACCATCAATGATCATCATCAACCCTCAGTGGCAGAAAGTCTTCTCCCCAGCTAGGCCTGGTCTCCATGGGTTAATATGATCCCATTCAGAACAACCCAATAGGTAGCCCGAAGCCTGAACATCAACAGCCATCAACCACAACAAGAATAAGACCAACAGCACCCCATAATCCATATTGGTTCATCATCATTCATCGTACAAGAATTAAAAAAGAGTGATTATAAACAAACCTCATTAGACCAGAAACCCTCGCTGTGATCTTAGTCAGCCAGTTGGTTCCAAACATCAACACAAGTCGGATAACCCCAAGTGAAGCAAGTGCAAATGCAGAAAATCATGCAGTCACTAGGTGTGGTGGTTGCTCATTCTTTGAGTATAAATTGATAAATGCCTACATGTGCTCTATTTTGTTATCGCGTGTGCTCCTGTCCCGCCAAGATGACTATATATGTGCATATGTACTTGTGTGTGTGTGTTTGTGCGGTGTGTTGCTGGCAGCGCTGCTTTGTCAATATGCATCAATAAGGATAATGATATCATGATGCACCCACAGTAAACCATCACATCATGAACCATCACCAAGCGTCATCCAGCATCAGTCACCAACCATCCCAAATGATCATCAATCATCATTCACCATAATTAGCCATCATTGACTGACCATCATCAATATGTCATCCAACTGACCATCACCAGCCATCATTAAATTCATTAAGCAATTCAGCTTTGCCAACATCGCGCAGGTCCCACCTGTGAACAAATGGCAAAAACCTAGGGGGGCGTGCTACGGCCCTCTCGCGGCCGTAGGGTGGGGCCGAACCAGTAATGTGTATGGTCCGGTTCCCTTAGTCAGTATGAAGAAAATCAATAGGTATCAACAATACAAAGCATCCCAGATCAACCTTTACTCACTACTTTGGGCCCCTTTGGTCATGTTTCTAAACCCTTGTTATGAACCGTTATCATCTTTCCGTGACTGTAATAAGCCAGCAATGATGAATCAATCACTATTCAAGCACTGAAAAGAAGTATCCAGCAAGCGTCAGTGGCCATCAGTAGGCATCACTCGCACTAGCAAGTAGATAGTATCCAATACTGACCGTCAACAATATCAAACGATGCAGTGTTCAGTAACCACCAGTAATTAACCCGCAATACCCCAAATACAGAAGGTAAATACAGGTAACCCCTTTTTCTGCGTATGTAATAAATTGCTACACATTCTACTCGGTCGTGATCCTCACCTGACCTGGTAGCCACCCAAGCGGCGCACTGGGTTTGACAAATGAAAACTGAAGCTAACAAAGGAGAATCCAATGCAAGGGTGAGCATGGATTGGTTGGATTGGTACGGATAGGTTGGTGGCAACTTATGATTCACAAGTGCTGATCAACCAACCTATTGCTACATTGCGTGTGAGCAAGTCTTGCACACAGCAAGACTTGCTGTTGCCAACTTGAGTTTGGTTCCGACTGTGATGCGTCCAACATGTTGTTTAAACTTGGATCCACTAACGCAGGTGACGAAACGGGATGCCACTGCACTATGCAGCCTGAGAGGAAAGAGTCACTTCCCTGATTCAACTATCTCAACAATTGTGCTTAGGAACACATTGCACATGGAAAGGTTTTCATGGCACAAGACCCTTGACAAGTGATCTGCAAGAGATTTGGTGAGGAAATTGTACAAGATCAGTTTCAAAAGATCTTTGCATCGCTCAGGACTTGTACAAGACCCACTAGCGATCTGAAAGAGATTCCAAGGAAAGTCTGCTGGATCGGCAGCTCTGCATCCCTGACAGGCGCAAAGCCAAGTCCTGATCTCCAGAGATCTGCTGGCGATCTGCCTCCGGTCTCTTTAGGGATCCTCTACACTCATCAAAGTTCTCTACTTGTTGAGTGTAACATCCTTTGAGAAGATCACAGAATTGCCTCATCCAAAGAGCAGATCCCTGGGAGCTTTGTATGTTCGATCTTTGAAGAGATCTTTTCCCTGAGCTCTGTAGATGTGGAAGGGCCTGTGCTCACTTCGAATCATCTCTACGGAAGATTTCTTCACAGAACTCTGTATAAGATCCACCGAGGGAAAGGGAGAAAGAGAGGGCAGTCGATGCCATGGCAAGATGCCTTGAAGATCTCTGTAAGACTTCTGCTCAGTGCACAAGACCCCATGGCACGAGCTATGCCGACGATCCGAGCAGGGTCTTGCAAAATCAGGCGAGAGCTCTCAAATACGGGCAAACTCTGAAACTGTAAAAGATTGGTGGGAAATTGGCAGGTTTTTCAAATGTGCAAAGCTACGCGTTCAACTTTGCTTTCCTTCGCAAGGAAAAAATTACCAAAGATTGCCTGGACGTGGCTCAATCGACCCTGACAGATCCTCTGAGGCAACTAATAAAACTCACCACCCAAAGTCACGAGAGTCCTGACGATGGTTTTATGAAACGACACTACAATAGCAGAAACGCTCTTTCTACAACAGTATGATTGTCGACTATCTATCATTAGCCACGGTTCATTCTTAACCGATAACCAGCCAGCCAACCAACCAACCAATTTGCCAACTACTAACGTCTGTTGCTGGTTGGCTCTACCTGTCCTTAGTAGTCACCATTTTTGCCATCAGTAGTTACTTTCAACCATGGTCAGCTTCTGTATGACCCTAGCCCCACGCATCACCCGCATCGGCATCGCACTGTGGTACCCTGCCCTCACCCTCCAATTGCCCCAACCTGGGCGGCTGTGGGTGAGTGGTAGAGCTGACGCTCAAACTGGAGGATGCTGTGCACAGGATACACATACACATACGTATGTGGACGTGGATGACCAACAACGAATGTTTTCAGCACAAGATCAGGGCTGTCTAGCAGTCATGCTGCAATTGGTGTCGTTTAGAGTGTACCTACCCTCAGTTGGTCCCTCTAGATGAATGCATATATAGCCGTTATAAAGGTGCATAATTGAGGTTCATGCATTTTGTATGGGAAACCAATGAATGCAGGAATTAATCAGAATCATTTCAAAAGTTTGTTGTTCAGCTTTGGCCCCCATTCAACTTGGTGATTGAAATGAATTAAGTCAAAAGTTAATCGAATCATCTAGATGGTTGGAGAAATTTTCCTGAGAGCAATTACCTCGCAAGTGAAAAATTGTTTTTGCAATCTCTGCTGTATTCTTTTGCCAACAAAAAAGAAGAAGGACGGGGTCTTGTACCCAAAAAAACTGTGTTTGATTCTTCCTTCCCCAAATATGTTTACTTGGCACTAAAGAAATAAATCGGCTCCTGAATTAATTGTTCAGTGCCAAGGATTGTGTATTGATTGTTTCTGCAATATTGTTTTACCAAAAAAAAATTGCGGTCAATTCCCGTGAGCGGTCGCTTAAGAGGTCCCTTCAGTGGTCACTTGCGGTCACTTAAGGTCACTTAAGGTCACTGGAGTGGCTGTAGGTGTCTGCAACTGATTTCAATTGACACCCTTTCCCAGGCCCGGCTTTGCAGAATGGGGCTGGTCACGGAAAATGTTGGGAATTTTCCAGGATTTTGCGAATGTATGTTGATGCTCAGAACACAAGTGCCACTGGTCGCCTGCATTCAGTTGCCAAGATATTTCCTCCTATTTCGGGATATCGTATCTTGTCTGACGATATCTTCTCATAGCTTAAACACCTTGTCTGACAATATAATGATAGTTGCTGAGACAATTATTTATCGTTAGATATCATGCCGTATTTTCAGATGTCCCAATTTATCATTAAAACATCTTATCTTTTCCTGACCCCATTTCATCTTACCTTATCATACCTTGTATGATCTTAGGATATGTCCTCTCATCTGAAGACCTGAATGAACTTCAGACATCTGTTCATCGCTGGCCTTAAAATATCGCATCTTACCCAGGATATTTTGCGTTACCTTAAAGTGCTTTCTACTACCTCAAGAAATGTGATCTTTCCTTATCCTGTTTCATGTTCAGCTCTCTTTTCTGATCTGATGGTATCTTCTGCTATGTTAAGGTGTCTCTGACTTAACGATCATCTTTTTGCTTGAGATATCATACCTTATCTTAAGACGCCTTCTCTGATCTTCAGATATCTTACTTTATTTTAACATAAGTTATTCTAGCTCACCATTTTTGGTTTTTGATTGCGATTCTTGTCTTATCTGAAGGTATCTTTCCTTATCTTAATCTAAGATACTCTATCTTATCTGATCTTATCTTAGAGTTCTTTCCCTTGCCTTAACATATTTTTCATCTTACGATATCTTAGCCTTTTGATGCATTTCTTATCTCAGATATCTTGCCGTACCTTCAGATATTCCATTCTATTTTTTCTGATCTGAGGCAATTTTCTCGAGATATGTTATTTTATCTTAAGGAGTCTTAGCCTGTTTTAGGGGAATTGTATCTTATCCTGACATATCATTGCATTCTATCTCAAAGTATCTTATCTTATCTGATCTCAGGACATTTTCTCTCATCGCAAGATATCTTGTTTGATCTTTACATTTCTTATCTTATCTTATCTTAAGATGTCTTCAAAGGATGCATCATCTCATGTTATCTTACAATCTCTTAATTGGTCTAATCTTATCTAGCAATCTTTCTCTCTGTTATTTCAAGATATCTTATCTTCTGTTATCTGCTCTTGGGATATGATATTTTACTGAAGAAATGTTCTTCTATCTAAAATGCTCTTATTCTAAAAATATACCATGCTATCTTAGTTTGAGATGTTTTCTCTCTTCTGTTAGTATAGTCAGATATATACATATATATGTATATATAGCCTCGTCCGAGGCCTTGGAACCGCGGAAACCGCAGTTACTATCGCGAGAACTCTCCAATCCATGACGAAATTTTGTCGCGGATTTATTTCACATCATCATCATCATCATCATCATCGTCATCATCATGCCTGTCATCATCATCGTCATCATCATGATCATCACCATCATCATCGTCA
>VSDK01026833.1:104615-128456 GCA_009767595.1 Symbiodinium kawagutii
TGCTGAATGAAAAAGCTGGGCATCAAGAATTTTGTGGAATCTGTATGGTGATGTGGCTGAAAGGTTCAGTGCCAAAGGTCAACCTCCAAGAAAAGAGCTGCACTGGAGGTCGAACACCTGGTGTTGCTTAGTCGCAGTATCATTTTTGGGGACGACCATTTGCAGCTACAAACACTCCGATTTGTAGCTCCGACTCGCTCGCTCCCCCTTGCAGCCCGGGTAGTACCCCTGGCGAAGCTCATCGCTGCCAGTTGGAAACCCTCCTGGTAGACCCTGCATTTCGAGGAGCCCATTCTTGGGCATTTGGATGATCCCAGGGAGTCCCCAACCCATGCCTGGCCCATCCCCTCCACGCGCCGGTCGCATCAGCTTGTTGGACAAGTTGACAGCGCTGATCCTGGGAGAGCAGCAAAAGTTTCATTCATGCAGAAGTTTATCCTGGTCATTACATATGTCTTTCAGACCAAAAGTGATGAAAATCCTGATGCTCAATGGTTGATGATTGGCAACACATTCGAAATTACCTTAAATAATGGTTGGTGATGATTTCTATCGAGTATCAACCCACACCATACTGCTCAACAACGGTTGATTAATGCTTGACGGTTGATGCTTAATGATTGTCATTGGATTGATGGTTGATTGGTGTTTATTGATTGACTAGGAACTGTCAGTTCTGGTTATCAATGCTTAACAACAGTTTAATACTGCTTCTTTGATCACCATCAGTCAAGTCGTGACAACCAAAAAATAGAATGACAATGGTTCAGAATGACAGTAATCATGATCCATTTAGGGCTTTATACCACATTTGCTACAGTACCTGGCTGATGGGGATGATCATTCAACAGGGGTGCATGTGCCACGCGACGCAGGTTTGAAAAATACCAGTGTTGCTGTCCATAGAAGAATTCTGGGGGATGTATGCTATCGGTACAGCCGAAGGAGGCAACGTCACTCCACCTATGGATTGCATTCCTGAGCTAAGCAAGGGATGTAAAGAAATACCTCCGATTTTTGCACTGGACCTGAGATACAGGGAATACATGTCATGATTTCAACATCAACTGTGACCGTCCACAGGGATATTGTAGGTACAGGGATCCAACACCAACAGAAATCTGTGCAGACATGACATGGATAGTCAAGCATGGTGTGGAAAAAGGTCATCAGCAACTACAACGATAGCCAACTAGATACTGTAAAGGATTTTACCTTCAGAAACCTTTGGGTTACAACCCGCAGTAAGTATCAATCATTGAAGATTGGCATTCTTGGGCCATATGAACCCCCAACACTTGCTCCCGGATATTGATCTACGAAGAGCTTAACGGTGTCGTTACAGCAGCTGAAGAGTTCCCAAGGCTCAAAACGGGCCGCTCAAATTATTGTGTGAGTCCAGAAATTCTGTAATCAGATTTTGTAGCTAATGGCAGCAATCAATGATTTTGTAATATCTCGTCCACAACAGACTCTCCTCAACTGCTTTTGCTCTCGGGAATGGTTGAATCATTGAAATGTCAACTCAAACCACCCGATCTCTTCCGTAGCAAGTTTTGCTAGCCTGCACTCTACAATGAACCATTGAAACTTTGAGCATGCGTCTTCCCAAATTGGATTGCACTGGGTTGCATGCTAGAAAAAATTGTCTTGTTTTATGAAGAATGAGATGTTATCGAGGGATAGTCTACCCCGTTGAAGTGGAGTGCTATACCCATTGAAGGCTCTGATACTACAGTATCCATTTCCAAGGAAAGTCAAATCTAGCCAAACCAGTGAAATTTGCGTCCATCAATCATCAATTGTGCGCGCCCCCATACATTGGCTGTTTCTCTGCTGAAAGTATGATCATTCTGGCATCCTCGACTGACTTGTCTCAGACTATATCTTTCCACACAAGATTCACGTGAAATGCACAGTTCACGCGGAAATGTACATTCGGTGGTACACACTGAGTGACAGCACGGCCATGCTGAATCATGGAATCCAAAGAATTGGTCCAGGTTGCAACAGGGTAGACCTTGGTATTTGACTATTTGTCATAGACTGGTCGCTGCATGGGATCTTGACCTTTCTGAATTTTGATCATTTCCAATGATTTCGAATCATTTCCCAGTCTTGTTTTGGGGTTCTTTTGGGTTGGCAAATATTCGCAGAATGAAATGACACCAACTTTGCAGCGAACTGGCAACTGCTCAGTGGAAGCTGAACATCCTGAAGTCACTCATCGAATCATGGATTTCATAGGCTCTATTCATAAAGGGATTCATAAAGGGTCAAAAAGCAGAAATCCAAGCCCACTGCACTTGTTGCCTGGCGCGCCCGTTGCCATCTCGCCTGTGGATGGTGCTGATTGAACAAAGAATCCAAGAACTTAATTCGGCTTTTACGCCTTGCTACAATGACCGTTTTGACTCCTGCAGGTGCTTGTGGAATTGTGGGGCTGATTGTTGCTCGCGACTGGCTACAGTGGTGTCCTTTTCTGCTGCATTTTCCGAATTCCGAATTGCAACTGCTTGGGCACGCCTTCAGCTTTTTGGAAGGTCGACTTGAAATTTTGCATTGGTTACGTTGCTATCACGCGGCATGCGTTGCTGTTCAACTGTTCTACTTTTGAGCTCACTTTGGTATCTTTATGGCCCTTCGACATGTACTACTGTATCTTGCAGCTGCAAAGCGAGTTTCCAACTCCGATGTATTTACATTGCCATGTCAGAGGCCGGCTGTGGGTTCCCAACAGCTTGACAGACAACGAGTTTGGTGGAGTCAACGTGGTGATCTCAGTCATGTGGGAAGCAGCCAGCCCAAGGCAGTGCTACCTGGCAGCATCATCTACGCTTTTCTCGGGACACTTCCAATGATTGCAGGTGTACTACGACACTGTAGTTTTTCTGCAGCTAATTGGTTTTGGGCCACGAGCAAAGCTCGTTTGGTTCGTGAGCACATTGAAGTTATAAGCAACCCTGGCACCATCACGATGGAGAGGAGGGCTGCGCAACGCGGCTCCTCACCTGCTAGATTGTGGCTGTGCCACGGGATTGCTTTTTGCTAGTTTTTGTTTGCTGATGCTGTCACTTTGGAGGCAGCACCAGACATGGACAAGCATACGCAGCAGCGTTCACAAGCTGGTGCAATCGCTTTGTTCTATGTAGACAATACGGATTCAAAGTTTCAGGATTGGGAGAAGCCCCTCTACACAAATACCAGGCGATAGCCATTTTCAAGAAGCTCCAGATTCTACTGACATTGCTGCATCCATATAAAATTTGATGATCCGATCTTGCCAGCTATGGTTAATCGTCATTTGGCTGTTGCAACAAATGGCATGCCTCAAACATGGTGTCCCCACCAGAGTAACAATGATTTAAGCGTTTGGGGAGGTACACGGTGGACATGGATATGATATGCCCATATCAGCAGCCGATATGGTTGATTTGTTCCCTATCAATGCTGGCTATCATTCAATATTCATCAACTTAACCAGCAACAATTGGCAACCACTGGCAACCACCAACATAGCCAAGTGTCTGATGCGCGCCCTCCAGTGCCACAGACATGTCCTCCGGCAGGGCGTCGCCAGGAATGGTCTACTGGGCTTGATCATGTATCTTGTGTCACAATGTCAATCATATCTTTCACACCTGGTGATGAAGTCAATATTAAGCAACCAATAATGGGGATAATGGCCAAGCATTTTATAGGGAAAACCATGGTTAATGACAGGGGAACCAGGGCTACGGGGTTTTTTTGACCCACAGCCACATGGTGATGAAGTCAACCACGGCTCTGAGCCGTGCCTGTTCATCTAAGATTCAAAACCCTCGAACGGCACGCGAGAAGCAAGTTCAGCGACATTGGGATCACCTGTTGTTCCGACGGGGATGGATGATACTGGCTGGCAGCTTCCATCAATGCGAAGCAGCTTTGTTGATTGCTGTTGGCCACTCATATCGCGGGATGTCTCACTGATTGCTGATTCGAAGCGTCAACAATGCATGACTCCGAGATGTCCTTATAGCCATGGTGTATTCGACAAACTGATTGATTTTCGCACCCAAAAATTGCAAGTTTGGATCCTTCTGACCCACAGTAGGCCATGATAAGTGCGAACAGCTGTCAACGATTGTCAGCTCAACAACCACTTCTCTGTGCACCTGCCCAGCAGGTACTTACACACTATCAATCATCATTACTGTATCCCCTAGTATTGACCATGCAGTTGTTGACCCTTCTCATCTCAAGCGAGATCTCAGTTGTGATCACTTGTCATTGTTCACCACTGCCATTCTTAACAGCAGATACCAGCCGAGTAAGCACACGTACACAGTGACCCATCATCCACCATACATGGCAGAAGACGCCTGTTCCAACACTGCGCGGTAGCGCTGCAGCACCCTATGACTGGATTAGAGTAGTTGGATGTGCTGCAAAAATCAGTCGAAGACGTCAGTTGTTAATGAATAATAAGAAACGATTAATAGGCAGTGTGAAAGTAGCCATACAGTCATTTGTGATTAAAAGCTGATAGTTGACGATAAATACTTCATATTCAACAATGCATGATAGTAATCAATTGTACTAACGAAATCCAAGAATGAAAACCATTAGCCTCCAACAATCAAGTGTTGCTGACCGGAAAGATAGAACTCATAAATATCCATATTATGGATTTCTGAATATGTGGATTTCAAGACACATACTGTACTATACATCCATCCATATGTGTCTATATCTTTCAATAGAATCGCAATCATACATGCATAGTCTAAAACATGGAGCCTCTCCAAGGATCAGGAGATCAATTGGATGAGTAGATCCACTGTGCACCGAGTTTTTTCGTTAGCTTCAGGTTCAAGAGTGGATGATCCGTTAGTATCCATGTTTGACCCGTTCTAAGCAGAACATTGAACTGTCGGTGAGACCGGACATTCGACACCCAAAAAATCTTGAAATCGAATTTGCGGATCGCATTCCTTTCATCACATTTGCAAAATCAATTTTTACACAAGGAGGATGAATTTGTAGTTTTTTGCGAGCAACCTGCCTGGTGGTGACTCTTTCATGGTACAGAGAGTGGTGCTTGCCCGCCATAGGCCGACAGTTGGTACCCCTGAGTCATTGAGCAGCTGGGGATGAAGAGGCGAACCTGGAAAAAGCAATGTTACTAACCACTTTAATGGTAACAATTGCAGGACTGCAAAAATCAAGAAAAAACAGTGAGACTAGTCCCCTACAGACTGGAAGAGGGGATAGATAAGGTGAGTGATGCGCAATGCAGCAGAACCCTTCACACTTTGGCACACTATCCTTGTCAGAACCCAGCCTCAATATCACATCATCACGGGCTTGATTTCACAACATCTGGCATGCATACATTGCGACAGGGTAACCTGGCCATGATCTTCTCTGCACAGGCTCGTTCATTGCAGCTGCAAATTGTTCTTGATGCAGTTGCAGTTCCAGATCAAGAACTTGAGAGGGCTATTCGTTTTGGACAAGAACGCAAAAGTAATCTTAATAAGTCCTCTTAAGTACTTCAGACTCCACAAATCAATCAACCAAAGAAATCAATCTGGGAGGGGTGCTTGGCGTTCGACGCATCTCTGGCCACGACATGTACAGCAAGGGTTTGGGACCATGATTCCACTCAGGTACAAGTGCTGCACTTGCCGCGCAAGACATCATTGCAAACGTCACTGTTTGTCATCCGTCGATGCCAATGAACGTCAATATGCTGGCGTGATGTCAGTGAAAATAGTTGGTGTGGTGACAATGAGTGGCGGTGTGGAGTCGAGGAGAGTCAGACGCGGAAGGATGAAACAGTCAAGACAAGCACTCCACACGATGACATAAAGTCATGCAAGCACAATGACAAGCAGTCGTAACCACTGTGACGGTGAGCTAGTAGGAAGAAATTTCAATAATGATAACGAAGTGATGCGGACATTGATGAGATATAGCTAATGATATCAGTAATGACAACAGTTGAAAGTATTGGAGACAGCCAACCATCTGTCAATACATCAGGAAATCTTAGTAGAACCACAAATTTCCCCTAGGCTCAACGACGGCTTTCTTTAAGGTGGTCAATACACCGGCACCAACGAACAATGATGAATATCGCATTGACGTCTACATACAGAATCATGCGTAGACATTCATAATATATACATACAGTAGATACATATGTGTTTTTCTGGCGGGAAATACACCAAAATTTGTCACGCACTTGGCTAGTTGATGTTGCTTACTCAGCCACAAGCTAACAGAAGAGGACTCCACAACAGGAACCGTCAATAAAAATGCGCAGTGAAAACAACCGATAACCAACTGTGCAGGGAATACAACACCGTTGGATTGTAAGCCAAAAATACATCAAAAGCTACACACTTCGACAAAAACCCATGGTTTTGCCACCCTTCGTCGCGACCTGTCCTCGGGACCCCAACCCTCGGGCATGTCACTGTGGACCCACATTGACTCAGGAGGGTTCAGGCTCTCGTCCGAGTCGTCTTCATACTCCTGAGGCGACTTTGTCTGCGTGGATTTCTGAACTCAGAAGACCCCAGCATGGTGAAAGCATCAATACCATCCATCTAGAGATCATTCTCAACCATGAACTGACCCCGAAAGCCCATGGTTGAAGATCAGGATGTGGTCTTAGATCATAATGTATTGACCTCCACCATTAGCCGTCGTTGACACCAGCATTGTTTCTGCATCAGTATTGGTTGTCATACCACATTATGTACCCCATGAAGGAACCCCTAGTTAACTGATCTTATCAAACATGATTGACAGTTGTTGTTCACCTTCATTCCCCAGAGTCATTACCCTTGTCAAGCATTGACCAGCCTTTCTCATACAATTGTTCAACGAACATTTCATCATTGATCATATCATTCACTTTTAACCATAACCCCATCACTGTTACCATCACTGTTTGTGATTCTAAGCCACTGTTCATGACTAAGCCTGACCCACCAGTGCCCAGAAAAACATCGCCGCGCATGCTACTCCTCCATATCGGTCCCCTCGCCGTGGCCCATGTCGGCAAGGACCAGTCCGCCGTGTGCCTCAGCATCCACGTCGCCGTTCACATAGCCGCCATAGCCGTCGTAGTCCTCGTTGAAGTTGTCGAAGTTCTCGAAAGTGTCGAACTCCTGCACTGTCGCAGCGTGACCAGCCCGGCAAGGACTCATGCAGGGGGTCCATGGTGAACAATGGGAGGAGCAACGATCAACAACTGTGAGCATAATGATTTGCCAAGAATGGATGATTTCACATGATGAAGGTGTATTTTCATGGTGATAACCGGGAAAATACGAATGATAGCAATGGTTCATCACAAACTTGCCTGTACTGGTAATGGCTCCTGACTATCATGATTACTGGCAGTGGTCAGCAGTGGTGGTTATTCATGATTGTAGTTCATTGCAATGGTTAATGGTAAAGTTCAATGATGGTGGTTACTTGCTACAAGTAATGGTTGATGGTGATGGATAGCAAGACTCATGCTGGTCAATGTATGGTGAATAGCAGTAATTGGTGCAGCAACAATACTTGTGGGTACGCCGTACATTGGAAGTTGATGGCAATGCAAAATAAGAATAAAGATTGGTACATGGTGAATCCGATAAGTGATTAATAACGTTGCGTGGGAACTGTTCGTGGTAAGAGTCAAAGATTTGTTTCCCTTATACATGGTAGAATAGATGATTTCACGCTGGTTTATTGCAATGACTAAGAAGTGATGAGTAATAGTAAACTTACATGGCCATAATCAATAATCATGATTGATCATATTGTGCCAAAGTAAACTTAGTATATAAATGGCTCAAATCGAGAGTTGCGTTGGCAACCTATTGAACCAACCCCAGGTCAAAGCTCACGAAATCTTTAGGCCGTTCGCCGCGCCATGGTGATCAGTTGCGTGTCTGATGCCTATTCTCATATTCCGAGATCCCCTTTGCCCCTTTATTCAAATTTTTGCAAAAGCAACTGCACTGCTCCCCTGCTGACAATGCTTCCACCTAGCTTTGTTCCAAGCGCTTTGCATTCGGGTTTCAACACATGATCTCTGAGTCTATGACACAGCTTCATCACTGAGGAGAAGCCTTTAGCTACCGTACCTCCTCTGGGAAGTTACAGCAACTGCATCCTCTGTCAAATGGCTGCTAAAGAACCACCATCCACCCTTTATCCACATAGTCTTTGCTAATTTTGTTAGCTCTGAACCATTATCAATTGGTTGATCAGTTGCGTGACTGACACTTATTCTCATATCCAATGTCAATGTTGACGCCAAAGCTGCCCACAGCAAAAGCATAAATCGCTATTTTGTATAACGCCGCCAGCGACCCAAAAACTCCACCAACGTCCAAAAAGGGAGCGCGGGGGTTTAACAACTTCAAATTGTGTTGTTTGAGGATGGCTGTTTTTATGAACAACCCGGTAACATTGACTTCCATCCAACCATGATGCTGGCACAATTAAAACTTGGTAAACCAACTTAAAGCCGAAAATCCGCCGTTTGTAGCTGGTTTTCGCTCAATAGCCTGCTTATCATTTTCACAATCGTTCACCATTCATTCGAGCCATGAACCAACCACCACACGAACCACTTATCACCATACTTATCAATCTTTGTTTCAGCACGAATTGACCACATATCAAACCACATCAAACTTATTACCCATCACTAATTACCCACGAAAAAATCATGGATACCATAGTCATGAACCATTTGGATAAATCAGTCGATATCGTTGACCACTATGTATTTTGCAAGATCCCGTAGAAACCCATGGCTCACACAGCAACATAGTTAATTAAGAATCGCTGATCATCAATTGCTAACCACTGCACGACTAACCTTTTTACCAATTCAACCACAATGAGCCTTTCATGATTTTTAAACACTGTTATCAGACATGATTAAGCGTTGCTTTTCACCTTCATTCCACAGTGTCATTACCCTTGTCAAGCATTGACCAGCCTTTCTCATACAATTGTTCAACGAACATGTCATCATTGATCATATCATTCACTTTTAACCATAACCCCATCACTGTTACCATCACTGTTTGTGATTCTAAGCCACTGTTCATGACTAAGCCTGACCCACCAGTGCCCAGAAAAACATCGCCGCGCATGCTACTCCTCCATATCGGTCCCCTCGCCGTGGCCCATGTCGGCAAGGACCAGTCCGCCGTGTGCCTCAGCGTCCACGTCGCCGTTCACATAGCCGCCATAGCCGTCGTAGTCCTCGTTGAAGTTGTCGAAGTTGTCGAAAGTGTCGAACTCCTACACTGTCGCAGCGTGACCAGCCCGGCAAGGACTCATGCAGGGGGACCATGGTGAAGAATGGGAGGAGCAACGATCAACAACTGTGAGGATAATGATGTGCCAAGAATGGATGATTTCACATGATGAAGGTGTATTTTCATGGTGATAACCGGGAAAATACGAATGATAGCAATGGTTCATCACAAACTTGCCTGTACTGGTAATGGCTCCTGATTATCATGATTACTGGCAGTGGTCGGCAGTGGTGGTTATTCATGATTGTAGTTCATTGCAATGGTTAATGGTAAAGTTCAATGATGGTGGTTACTTGCTACAAGTAATGGTTGATGGTGATGGATAGCAAGACTCATGCTGGTCAATGTATGGTGAATAGCAGTAATCGGTGCAGCAACAATACTTGTGGGTACGCCGTACATTGCAAGTTGATGGCAATGCAAAATAAGAATAAAGATTGGTGCATGGTGAATCCGATAAGTGATTAATAACGTTGCGTGGGAACTGTTCGTGGTAAGAGTCAAAGACTTCTTTCCCTTATACATGGTAGAATAGATGATTTCACGCTGGTTTATTGCAATGACTAAGAAGTGATGAGTAATAGTAAACTTACATGGCCATAATCAATAATCATGATTGATCATATTGTGCCAAAGTAAACTTAGTATATAAATGGCTCAAATCGAGAGTTGCGTTGGCAACCTATTGAACCAACCCCAGGTCAAAGCTCACGAAATCTTTAGGCCGTTCGCCGCGCCATGGTGATCAGTTGCGTGTCTGATGCCTATTCTCATATTCCCAGATCCTCTTTGCGCCTTTATTCAAATTTTTGCAAAAGCAACTGCACTGCTCCCCTGCTGACAATGCTTCCACCTATTTTTGTTCCAAGCGCTTTGCATTTGGGTTTCAACACATGATCTCTGAGTCTATGACACAACTTCATCACTGAGGAGACATATCTAGCCACGTCTTGTGGAAAGTTACATCCTCTGTCAAGAATGGCTGTTGTAAAACCACCGTCACCTCTTTATCCACATAGTTTTGCTAATTTCCGCAGCTCTGAACCATTCTGATCTCTATCACCAATCTGGAGATCATTATCAACCGCTGCAGGAATATAAAACCATGGTTCTACAATCGTTTCCATATCAGCCTGCATTTGGAGCATTGCTGCGTGCTTGTGCCTGATATCATTGACTTCCAGCCAAAGATGATGATGGCACAATCAGAGCCTGGTAAACTAACTTCAAGTTGAAAATCCACCCATTTATAGCCATAGCATAGCTGGGTTTCATAAGGAAAATAGCAAGTTTTAACTTCCAGGTTAGTGTCACGAAAGGTACATATCTATGTTCAGCCTATTTCACCCTTGTCAAAAGCCTGCTTATCATTCTTACAATCGTTCACCATTCATTCGAGCCATGAACCAACCACAACCCCAACCATGTATTACCATGTATCACCATTTTTATTAACCATTGTTTAAGCCCATGGTTGAATATCAGGATGCGGTCTTAGATCATGCTCTATTGACCTCCACTATTCGCTGTCATTGACACCAGTATTGTTTCTGCATCATTATGGGTTTTCATACGACAGTATGTACCCCATGAAGGAACCCTTAGTTGACTGATCTTATCAAACATCATTCACAGTTGTTGTTCACCTTCATTCCCCAGTGACATTACCCAGCGTTGTCAAGCATTGACCAGCCTTTCTTATCATCCATTGTTTAACGAACATTGTCATCATTGATCATATCATCCATCTTTAACCACTGCCCGCTATCAATATCCATCACTGTTACCATCACTGTTTGTGATTCTAAGCCACTGTTCATGACTAAGCCTGACCCACCAGTGCCCAGAAAAACATCGCCGCGCATGCTACTCCTCCATGTCAGTCCCCTCGCCGTGGCCCATGTCGGCAAGGACCAGTCCGCCATTGGCCTCGGGGTCCACGTCGCCGTTCACATCGCTGTCGTAGTCCTCGTTGAAGTTGTCGAAGTTGTCGAAAGTGTCGAACTCCTACACTGTCGCGGCGTGACCAGCCCGGCAAGGACTCATGCAGGGGGTCCATGGTGAAGAATGGAAGGAGCAACAACCAACCAATAACAACTGGGGATATGCCAACTCATCAACAAGTTGGTGATAGATACTGGCGAACCATCCATCGCTGGAATGGTCTACAGCAGTGGCCTACCAGAGTGGTGGATAATTGCTTGTAGTGACGGTTGATGATGGTGGTTAATTTTCAAGGGTTG
The DNA here is from genome assembly GCA_009767595.1 of Symbiodinium kawagutii. NCBI lineage: Eukaryota > Dinophyceae > Suessiales > Symbiodiniaceae > Symbiodinium > Symbiodinium kawagutii. The sequence continues at coordinate 116,182 of VSDK01026833.1, forward strand.
ATGATGATGAAGAAGATGATCTGAAGAATAATGCTTGATAGCTCTAGAGAGAAATTGTGAACTAAACGCATACTTAGTCAGCAGCTCCTAGCAGCTCCCAAGCAGTTCCTAGTGGCGAGTTTTCAGTTTATCTCACTTTTCCGTTGTCCCGTTGGTGATCATGGCCCCCATAGAACCATGCCATTCCCACTCCTCGATGGCCTCAATGGTATTCGCTTTTGGGGTGACGCTACGGCAGGACCTGTCCGCATGTAAATCAGTGCTCTCTGTCTTAATAAATGCTTATCATGTTTTAAGATGTTGGGCGGGTACCCTGAATACCACTCCTGTTAGCCACCGCAATAAACCAACATGACTAAGATGCTTTCTTCATGTATGGTTGTTGTTAAAAGCATCACGAAAAATAATCGTTGAGCAGCATTATCAATAGAAATATGTCTGGCCAGTATTGACTTTTGTGAATATCGTAGTACCATTCATGACTGCAACCCCATAACACCTCTACTTCCAGCGCCCCGCAGCCCGGAAGAATACGGGCCACACCTCATCTCCACCTGAACGCTGATTGGGGCAACCCAACAAGCTCAGCTCCCCCGTTTCGGCCCTACCATGCCCTACCCCGCGATATCCTTAGCTGGGATGTCCACACAAATTGCCAGCATGACGAACCATTCTGTTCGATGCCTTTCGCTCTTGTTTGTTGGTTCTTTCTTGCTTGGTCATTGCCTGGTATCCCTTATCAGTCCCTTATCAGTCCCTTATCAGTCCCATATCAGCCCCCTATCAGTCCCTTATCAACCCATCTGAACCCATCTCCAAGATCTTGTCCTACACATTTACACATTGCTCTTCCCTCAACTTGCCTTGCGAGTCTTAGCATGTCAAACCTGCCATCTAGCGGAACCATGTGGTACCCCTATTTCAGATAGGTCTGGGTCAAAAATGATTCTGCGCTTGTCTTCCAAATATCGAAACCGTGGAAAAAGAAAAGCATCAGAAATGCGACAACTCCAAAACAGTGAGCTCCAGTTTGAAGTGGCAGACCTGAACGCTTCTTTCTATACTGCACGTCTTCATGGCTATGGGATCATTTCGGCGATTGCAGGCTGGAGTCCAGCTAAATAGTGAGTTGGTTCCAAATATCTACACACCTGGGTATGTATGCATGTATATGTATACTCATACATGTAGATACATAGACCGTACATACGTAAACATCTACAAATTATGTGTGTACAATGCGGACGCAGATTTCGAGATTTTCTTTGATATATTATTTATGTCAATTTGTATATAATGAAATATCCCATTTTCTTTCATATATTATTTAGATATGTATATATATATATATGAATAAATTCTGTGTGCTGCTTGGGATAGATGTGGCTGTGGGTAGTACTGTACCCCAGCTTTGGGTCCAACTGTTGGTATCTTCACCAACTGTTGGGATGACATGCACTGACCCACAGCCGGTTACGCGTGCAGCACGTGTCCAAGGTACTGACCAAGTAAATGGCCACTTTTGTAGACCAGCGCCCAATTTTTGGGCCAGGCCCTGCTCTTGTCAGACCACTAATTCCATTTTTGGACTTCCGAAGACATCTGGTGGTTTCTCCAAGTACAGCTACCCCTAAATCATCCCCCCTAAATCATCCCTTATTGACCATTTATAGAAATAAACCAACCATAACTTGGGGGTACCCTTGTTGTGAGAAACCGTTTCTCCATATCGAACTCTGAAGCATTTCGGTCACCGGGGTTCCGCACCGATGGAATCAGCGGATGGGTTTTGTCCGGTCGCATTCATCAAGGCCTTGGACCGGCCACCCATGCCACCTTGGGGTGGCTCAAGCCATGGGGGTGCCCCAAATCATCCAAGTCATGAATCACTTGTAGTAATGATCCAACCCATAACTTGGGGGTCCCGTATTCTAAGAAACCACCATTTTAGGACAGGTGGAAGTCTAGTGGCTTGGATGGTGTCGGATTGGAATGATACCTGATGGCAGGTGGGATAGTTTGAGGCATCCCAAAGCCGCCAGTTTCATAGTACCTCAACCTGGACTGGTTGATATTGACTCTCCTGGCACTCCTCGAAATGTGTGAAACCATCGACCAAGTATCCCCTCGGAAAAGTGCTTGTCCTTCTATTTCCAAACCATGTTTTGTAGTGATTGAAAGTGGCAAGGGTAATTTATTTATTTATTTATTTATTTATATATATATATATATATATATATATGTCGTGTCCAATGATTGTGAATCATGTGGTGTTGTTGATTGCCACGGCCCCCAATGAGCCAGGAAGCTCGACCCTGAGCCACTCCTATCGGGCCATCACGTGAATGGTATTGCTTTCAACCAGAAAACGCCAAATGCAAAATGGATCTGTCCACAGCTTGGGAATCCACAATTTGAAGGTCAGATCCGGCTCTAACATTGCTGCCATCCTGTGAGCTGACTAGTAACCTGATCAGTTAGAAACACTTCCGTACACGCTTTGGTAGATCATGTTTGTAGGAACTCACCTCAAACAAAACTACAAATCATGATGAAAATCCCGTTACTAAGCAGCGACACACCCTTCGGCAATCAACCATTAAGGAGCTCTTGCCATCACTCCCTTTGAAAAACAATCATTGCAGTTGGACCCCACTAGCTCAGATCGGAGAATTTGGACGTGTACCTCACATAGGCGCAGCGGCCTTCTAAGCAAAGGGTCCAGAAGATCATGGGGGCCCCCAACTCGACTGATTCACCAAGGAGAGCAAGTGCTTAGAATGACAGAACATCAAAAACCAACCAATGGCCCAGGTGTCACGGCTTCGCACCTCAACACAATGCGTTGCAACTTGACACACCAGGGGGGGTCAAAGCGAAACTTCGAACCCATCGTTGATTGCCCTTCGCGCTCGAACTTGGCATCCCAAACCAAGGCGGACTCCTTATCACCTCGGTAGGCGATTTTTCACTAGGTAAAGTTGGAGGACCTGGAGGACATGGAGGACATGAAGGACAGCAAAAAATCTGCGTTCTCCCCAGCTTTCACCACATTTCACATTTGTCCTCTGAAAAATCGTCAGTTCATGTTCAACAGTGTCCTCAACCAACTCTCTTTGACTGGACCATTAGCCAAGGGCCCTTCTGAATTCAAATTGATCATCAACAATATGATAGTCCATGACTAATTATTAGCCATATTAACAACTAACACATCAAACACCACCAACCAATCATTCCCATCCATTAACATCCATTTACCACTAACCAATGGCTCCGATCCTATTAGAAGCATCATCCCGTTGCGCTCAGCCTCCCACCCAAGGTTTCGAAGAGGGTGTGATTGGAGCCATCCAGGCCAGGTTCCTGGCAGCCAATCCCCTCCCTTTAGGATGAGGCATTGGATCTGGACACAACAAGGACTGCACTGTGCACGATTCGCAAAAAAACATCGACTTTATTTTCGAAAATGTACCAAAAGTATTGTGCATTGACTTTATTTTTCAACATTACATCAAAAAAGGTAAATAAATGTAACACATTAGACGTACACATTCTAAGCACCAAAAAGTAATGCCAAATACGAGACTGTCAAATGTAATGGAAAACATTCTTTACGCTAGCAAAAGTTTGCCCCTGGAATATGCTTATCATTCATTTTTGGCACTTAGAATGAAGTTTAAGCTGTTTTTAAAACATATATAATGTTCTAATTGCTAGTCCGCTACTGTAGTGTAAATGGCTCAAAAAATTGCCAGTAATGATGGTTCATGACTGGTCTATAGTCCCTGGTATGTAATGATAAATGATGATCAATCATGCGAACAATCAATGCAGCAGGCAGTTCCAATGCAGGGAACAGGCAAATGGCCAACGATAGGGCTGGCCAGCGTGTGTATGTAGATCCCAAGAATCTTGTCTTTACATGCTTAAGGTGTCAAAGGCGGTCATCATAAAAGTGATCCTTTCATGAACAGACCCATGATTGAAGGTCAGACCCAAAGCCATTCATTGTAGAATTGGTGCTAATCTATTGTGGATCTTGCATTACACGCATTCTCCTATGGCTGTAGGCTGAATTTCCACCTGTGAAAGATCATTTCAGTCTCACTAATTATCAAACATGATGAATCGTTGCTATGAATCCCACTATCAGCAAGTTTCACTTGACCCAGCTTTTGATCCTCTTGATGGGGTTTACCAACCAGCTTAACCAATTCACATAACCCCTCCAAGCAACTTACCAAGCAGCAACTGCCCTTGGCCGCAGAACCCGTCCTGCGCCAGCAAGTCCAATGGAGCCGACATGCTTGGGCGCACTACCTGGGGATGGTGCGGCGGTGAAGCTGGTGTCCCGGTGAATCATGTAGTGGTCAATGATGGTGGATAGTAATTCACAACGGTCACAAAAATGCTTGGTTCTGGTTGTGATGTGGAAGAATGGCTGATGTTGAACGATAACAAGAACAACAACAACAACAACAACAACAACAACAACAACAACGAGATAGACAGAGAGCAGGTTTACTTAGAAGATGGGTGGATCCACCAAAAATTGGTCCAGCTAGTGCCGGCAGTGCTTCAGATTACCCCGTGTTCTATAAATGCCAACACTTTTAATGGGTCTCAGGCTTCCGTTTGTAACTTCACAAGCTACTGATGCTTGGTTGAGGCCAGCATTTTGGGGTTTGGCAATGTACCCGTACTGGAAATCCTGATAAAGACATATCAACATAGAGCAATTCCACAGCCCATACCCATTCCCTTTCCCAAAAACAAACGGAATCTTCTAGCTGTTGAGATGTTCAAAGATCAATTTTCAATGATAGGTGCTGTTGACTCAGGCCCATACACACCCAAATATACCCAAATTGTCATTCCAAAATTTGTATATCTCACACACCATTGTTCATCATTCTTCCCTATCATTGACTAATTGTGTCATCCGAAAATGGTTGGTTTATCCAACTGGTTCTAAGTCATTAAGTCAACAGTCATTCAACTGGTTTGAGTCATTAAGCAACATTGCTATCTAACATGGTTGATTAGGTCACTATTCAACTGGTTTAAGTCATTCAACTGGTTTAAGTCACTATTCAACTGGTCATTGCTATCCAACTGGTTTAAGTGACTAAGTCATCCCATGGTTTGTCCACCCGTGGTTGCTACTCAACCCCCGGCCCCCAGGGGTCGCACCTTGGCTGCACCGATGAGGTGCAGCAGGCAGAACGACCACCATAGCTTCCTGGGTGGCGCTTCCCGGTGGGGCGCCCGTTGTGGTGATCCAGGGGTAAGAATCAAAGGTTAATGATTAATATCCAAGGGTAGAACCAATGATTAATATCAATGATCAATGATTAGTATGAATTGATATTAATGGTTAATATGAATTGAGATTAATGATTAATATCAATGATTAATATGAATGATCCCCATGGCTTTCTCAGGATTGATGGTTTGGTGAATGATATGAATGGTTCATGATATCAATGCTGAATATCAATAGTTGTCATTGACATGTTCGAAGGGTGAATGATGAATCATGATAAGAATGATAGTTCACGGTTCATCATGGATAGGTGGTTGGCACTGATACGAACACAAGACAATGGGTCATGGCTAGGGATGGGTATATAACGTATGAATAATGTAGTGACATCAGGGGATACAACGGGATTGCGTGGATCAACGCCAAAACAGCGATGGCTTCCCCAATCATCAAAGGATAGTTTTGCCATCCAGCTTGTCCATCGGCCGACTAAGCCTACGGAAGGCATTCCACCAGAAGATTCATGGCTGGGAATCCATTCAGCACAACACCAGCTAGGTTCATAATCATTGACCAATTCTTCGGATGGGGACATGGTTAGGGACACAAATTAGCCCTGGAGCCCATGTGCCCGCCTTGGGACATCACAAGCACATTGACATCCCCACCTTCAACGCTGAAACACTCCAGACGAATCATGTCCTGTGCCATGGAACAACCAAAACGCAATAGCAAAGGGGCAAGCAGCTGGCTGACTATCATTGCAATTGACCAAATGGAAGTAGTCCTCTGTCGTCAATTCGTAGGTTATCTCCATCCAGACCATCCAGTCAAATGCAATGCTTACTTTTCCCGGAGAGAAAAGCAGGTTGTCATCTCCAGGTAAATGCTTACTCTTCCCCTAGTAGATTCTAATTGGTAGGTTGATCTCCGGGTCAAGTAGCTAAGAGTGGAAGATTTTGTGATCCATTTTTCCAGCCTAACAGGGCCTAACAGGGCCTACCAGGGCCTAACAGCCTCGATAACCCCTGAAACTTGACTCCAAAAACCCGTAACCATCACCACCGAAAGCGTAAGAATTTCTTCATGTAGCTGGTTTGGGGACCCGTCCACAAGTATCCATGTTGATCAGGCTGTACAATAATAGGTGGTAGTGGTCCTTGCATCATGTTGGTTCATGGCATTCCCAAACGATATAAGCATTCACAGCCAACAATGTGTTTCGCATGTTTGTCATATTTTCATCCTGTCGGCTAATCGATATATCGCTGCTATGATGAAAGCCCACAACCCACAGTTCGACCACTGTTCCTAAGACGATGGAGTGCCCTGCTACCATGCTGTCCCCTGAAGGGAAAACAAGATGATCTATTTTGTCAGGATGTCTATGTCAGAGACCAGCAATCAGAAGTTACTGCTACAAAATGTGAGAGAGTTCTGATCAACCTCCGACCACCAACCCCGAACGTCCGACATGGCATTCCCGCTCCGGGCCAAAGGGCATTGTTATCATGGAAATTCAGCTGCTTCGTTAGAGACGAGAACGGGGTAGGGATACCCAAATTCTCGGAGAGAGTGATTCTGCCGAACTCCGCTGTCAAGGGCAGGGGAGCTTGAGCCGAATCTTTGGCGAATGTGGGCAGCGCTGAGAATAGACGTGCTGCCAATTCTTGGTCTGGTCAGGCGTCCAACCAAAAAAACGATGAACTGTCAGGTTGGTTGGGTGGCCTCTACCCAACTTTCAGGAGTTTACTGGCTATTCAAAGCATGAACTGCCAATGGATTTTGATCTGGAACCCTAGAAATAATGATTTTCCATCCCCTAGACGCATAAAGCCAAAGCACCTGGTGTATAGCGGTTCATGAACCCTTCTTTCGACACCATCCATCCATCCCTCCCTCCCTCAACCATCGATCCATCCATCCATCCAAAGGGATGCCCCACGTTATGTCGCAACTCCCCAATGATCTTGTATATTTTCGTGGTCAGTATCTTAAGTCATTGGATATCAAGGTTGCCTTTTCTCCGGGGACAAACCCAAAAAGGGAGTTTGTTCGCCATTGAGCCCGTATCAGAGCTTGTCAAAGTCCTCAAACTAAGCCCCAAGGAGATCTTCAAATTGACTAAAAATACAGGTGGATCCGCACAAAAGGAAGCCTCTGTATCAGTTGGGTATGACTTGATCAACATTGAAAATAATCTAGATACTTTGGCATAAAGCCCTTCACAAACAAACCTGTGGGAACTTGCATTCCAGGAGTACCTTTTCGATTTTTGCATTTCGTAAGTTCAACCCAAACTCAGATCATCTTCCTCGGGTGGATAAGTCATTTTCAGAGACACCCGGAACACCCACCACCTTTCCAGGAATCGAATCCGCTGTTTGGGGAATATGCCAGAATTCAAGGAGTGCTAAGGAGTACCAAGGAATTCAGTCAAGGACTTGTACTGTGAAATTTGTGCAATTATTGCAGTACCTGATTCTTGGTCTCACCAGCCATTTAGCAGCTCAAATGCAAAAGTTTACACAGAACAAGGCCAAATTCAAAGACATATACACTCTTGCATTGCATAAGCAAATGATCAAGTCATATCTATTATCTATTGGTCATGAACCTCAACGCAGAATCAAACACGATGAAATTTGCTGGCAGGTGTGTGATGATCAATACTATGACTGTTTGTCCTGCGGAAACTTTGCAATCTGGCTACGGTGCATAGGTATCCAATTGACAAGTCCGTGTGGTTCAGATGGTAGACTAAGCCTCCGTGAAATGCTTTTTCCACTGTCCACTACTGTCGACGTCCACTACTTCTGCTTCGGGTGAAACCGCTGCCAGCCCACTAAACCACCTCAGTTTTGCTGCGTTGTGAACATGCCATCGAACACAAACAGAATGGCGTGGGGAGTTCAACTGAGGGAAAAGTTTGAATCGCATCCCAGTCTGTGGATAAAGTCGAGCGAATGGAATCAGCATGGCAAGACCAGACCCTGGAATTGTGTTGTCTACACCATTCCAAAATTGAACGTGACACCTGCAAAGCTGCATTTCGGAAAAGTGAACTGGCTCATTCTCGTGGGGCATCATACTCAGTACATGAAGTCCACCATCAATAGCTGCCACGGGTTTCCAAACGTTGGTAAGGTCCATAACCACCAAACAATGATGATGTCGATTCTGGATAGTGATCCCGAACGTGGACATCCCCAAGACACCCAAGACAAACAAGGTCATGACCCTGACAATAATTCGCAGCCCGAGTAATTTTCAAGATGAGACAGGCCCGCAAACCACAGTGCTTCGCATCTTTTGGGGTTTCCAACGTAGATTTTCTCACGGATTCCTGGGAGTGCCCAAATCCTCTGGACAGATACGACAGCCTTCGAGGGCCGAGGTTCCAGCAAAGTTGTCCTAGCTATTGGGCCTAAGTGAAGCTCAAGGAAAGCACTGCTATCCCACTTGAAAGGAAAGCCTTGACTCTGAGAGCTACTTTTCTTCTCCTTCTTCCTCTTCTTCCTCTTCTTCCTCTTGTTTCTCTTCTTCCTCTTCTTCCTCTTCTTCCTCTTCCTCATCCTTCAGGGACAAGATAGATTCTTGGTTGCAAAGTTCCGAATCAGGGACCAGCTTGCAAAAAAAACGCTAGTTCTCCACGGCCATCGCGCTTACCGTCGCTATGCGATGTCTTGAGAGGCTTATAGGGAGGATTTGTGGACACAAAGCATCAATGTTTAAGTCAATGATGGATTTTCATTATCATTGGTTTCGGATCATACAGATCAACTACCTGAGAGGGTGGCAAGCTCCCTGGTCTTACACATCAATCATTGGTCCAAACCACCGAGATGACCAGGGGGAATCGTCATTAACAGGTCAAGTCTGCGCGTCTAGAACGAGACTTTTTCCTGTCCTGAGATGATCATCTCGCTACTAAAAGGTGTGGGTTGGGTCGCAAGAGGCTACCATGGGACCATAGAAACTTGACAATCTGGAAGCTTGAGAGTGCTGGCAGGACTTGCAATAAATGCCGGTGAATCGCTGCATGACCTACTCGTTCAGCTTCATCGCCACTAGTGTCACTAACTCCTCTGAAGTCAGGTAGGCGGAAACCACTCCGTTTCCCACTCTGATTCAGGATCACTCTTCTAGTTGGTGGTACCATTCCCCAACTGGCTGCTATGGTCAATTATGGAGTCTGAGGTAATCATATCAGTTACAGTACATGGAACACAAAGCACTCACAAGCATCACCGGCCAGTTTGTTGTATGCAACCACCATTCTATCAACTACAGTCCTCATTAAGCACCATCAATCATCATCAGTTGCCACTGCTTCAAACTTGGGATCCACTGTCCCATGGAGCCACGTCACATGAAGCCGCCCGGCATCTGTTGCGCTCGGTCTCTGATACGATCCATCTCTTCTTGCAACCTGACGCGGTGTCTCTCAACTGCTATCTTCAATGGTCATGGTTGACCTGGCATGAAATCATCACAAAATGATGACGTTCTTTCTCAGTTCCTGCTGGTGGATCCAAGAGAAGGTGGTGGGTGGGAAGTATCCACAAGAGGGGCCCTGGCAAGCTGGACAGTGTTGATGGTTTTACAAGACAGAGGTCCCCGATCTGTCGTACAAACCCCAAGTACTAGGGATGATGCGGACAACAATAAGATCGATAGGAATCCAAGAACATGGAAAATGACCACATCATGGCAAACAGAAGCATAGGGAATACGTGCGCGGTTCTCGCTCGACTCTGGATTTTGCCGCAGGGAAACTTTACCCAAGGCTATCAGCTCACCTTCAAACGCACCGCTGCGATGCCCCCAATGCCCCCTGGGCTGCCACTCTTGGTGGTGGTGGCAGGATCCAAATTGCCATCGCTGATCTTTTGGAGCAGTTCCTGTCCGCAAAGAGGTCACCCCAACCCATCCGTAACCAGCTCCCCTGGGAGCAGCCGGCCTTACGGGCTATCCCCTGTTAGCAAGTCAATTCCTGTCGGCTATCCCAGGTAGTGCCCAGGCCTTACCTGTTGAAATGCCTGTCCGCCTGTAGGCAACCATGACTCCCAAACACCGAATAGTCACCATCCGAAGAAAGTTCTTTGCACGACTCGAATTTGTGGACCTTCCTGGGCCTGGGGAAAAACGTTTGAAAAGCTTTCCCAACCTCTTGTGGATAACTTCTACAAACTTAAAGATCATCAACAATGATCAACCGGCCGTTTGAAAACTTCTCATCGCACTACCAGAACTTGCCTTTTGCGTTCTACACTCGGAACACCCAATGATGCCTGTGTGACATGTATACCGCCATGAAGCCAGTAGCACATTAAAGGGTTCAAGAATAATCCTGACACAAGTCATCTCCAACTACAGCGAGTAGTAGTTTTTGCTGACCACAAGAACTTGGTACAGCCGACGTTTTGTTTTACAAAAGTTGCAATTTCCATAGTTGGCAACTTGGCAAACCAATAAAGTGAAGTCAGTAAAGTGTGATGCAATCCCAAAACTGCTTTGCTCAGACGATTCTACTGCTGCACAAAGGCGCCGGCCTTCATCTGGTCTCCTGCTTGAGCTGCCTGTGCAGCTTGGGGAGCACCCTCCCTGCAGCTTTCCCAATTTCAAGGTACAAACTGTTTGGCTTTCCTGCCTGCGTTTCTAGCCTCACTTCCCATTTCCATGGCTTTGGGGATTGTGAAGCCCCAAAGCTTTCGCTGAAGAAGGGGTTGGCAATGTCCTTGAAACTAGTTCAACGACAATCCTCTTGGCCACCTAAGGAAAGTAGAAACCTAAGAATCTCAAAAACTACAACCTACCAATGTTGTACCTGGAAAAAACCTGGTGAGTCTTTGCAGTTTTCCGGCCATCCAAAACGGATCTTAGTTGCACACTAATGTACACTGCATAGTGCCTTCCTTCGGCTCTGGTGCAAGTCTCCTTCGCTACCCAACTTCTATGGTGTCCTTAACAGCAACTCCTGGCCCAAGCCCTCTACAAGTAGCCCCACGCCCTCGGCAGCACGTCCGCCTTGATAATGCACTGGGCAGCTTGCTGCGAATCTTGTGGGATACCATCGCCCTGCGAACTCCGCAAGGTGAACGCACGGTGAATCTGTGAACCCATCGTTGGTCCCAAAAATGCGCTATCCCCTTGTGATTGCTCGGATTTTGACACGCCTTTAACAACTGCCAAAACAATGGAGAATGTCGAAAAAACGAACCGTCCATAGTGGCTGATGGAGGGGAAAATAATCTATCACAAATTTATTTTGTGAATCATTACAGACAACAATGCGTCATGTCCATTCATGCCATGTCATCAAATGGAAATGTTCACATGAAGATTGGCTTGAGGTATCTCGCAGCCAATCAGTGAAACAGTGGAATCTGTCCAAGTCAAACCATTGCTTTGGTGGTTTCAACTCTTGTCAATGAATGTATTCGTCAAAAACAAATTCGAACAGTTGGTTCGACGCATAGCATGCTCCAAGACCCCCAAGCAAACCGCTTCCCCAAAGCACAGACGCGCCGTGGCAAACATGCGGGAGAGGTTCATCAAGGCATCGTGGTGCCCCGCCTTGCGTGCTGGCTGTACTCCACCACCACCACCACCACCACCACCACCACCACCACCACCAACAACAACAACAACAACAACAACAACAACAACAACATTAAGTTGAAAAGTAAGTTCACCAGATTCTTTGCTTCAAGGATCTTCAAGGATACTACTAGTGGCCCTTGACTCCCAAGTCAAATCTCGCTATTCTCCACCGGAATTTCGCCGCCTCGCCGGCGAGCCGAAAATGCGTCGCAGCTGCACGCTTATCCTGGACAATTTCGGCAGAAATTTCTCATTCCTTTGTGGAGAATGCTTGTGAATGGCAACGGTGAACAACAGGGAACAATGGTTTATCTTTTATAATCTATGATGGTTGGTGCTCTTTGATAGCGGTCGGAATAGTTTGAAACGGCTCACAGCAGGGATGTGGGAAATTCTCACC
>VSDK01026833.1:131102-146916 GCA_009767595.1 Symbiodinium kawagutii
TTGTTGTTGTTGTTGTTGTTGTTGTTGTTGTTGTTGTTGTTTTGGTTGTCGTCGTCGTCGTCGTTGTCGTTGTTGTGGTTGTTGGGGATTGCCAGTGATAGCATCACCTATCTCTCCACCACCGGCATGCCGTCAAGGAACTCAGCATAAGCGCTGCCCAGCACAGTGTCTGCTGGTGCGAATCCCTGCTCCGAAGCCTCAGCAAGTCGACGTTGAAAGAGATACCATTGGGTTAGTTTATTAATGTAGGTTAGGCAAGCCATTAATAATGTAGTGAATTATGAACCTCTACCATTTGGTTAGGCCTCTCCTGGTAGTTCCGTTCCAATTTTTCGGAATGCTTTATCTGTTGCTAGGATTCGGAGATGACAAAGTTCTGAAATGCCAAGTTGCTATGGGCAACCCTAATATCTGGCTATTGTGCCATAGGGTGCCTAGCTGCACGCAACGCGACTTGCCAAACCAAATCTACAGACACCGAATCTTGCTGTTTCTGTTGACACTCGAATTGTGCTTCTTGCTGTTCTTGTACAGAAGTGGCTGGTGGCTAGGGGGACCGATTGGAGCCATGGCTATCCAGTTCTGGCCCGTGTAAAGGCGAGCTGAAGTAGCACGTGCTGGTGCTTCGATCGGTTGATGACCATTGTTGGGCTGTTCCACCGTTTGTTGCACTGTTGCCCACCGCGTCATTGTCAGTCATCATTTCATTTTGGCACATGTTTGCTTCTATACAAGAACACAATCTGCATCATAGAGTAAGTAGATGCGAATAGAGTATGAAACTCCAAATGCGCAATCACCTTGCCTGATGTAAACCAATCTTCGAAAAGCTCAATGATCAGGGGTCTGTACATGCATGTGCTATACCAAAGTATTGAAAATGAAGCATGACATCTGACAACTTGGAAACCATGCCGAACAGCTGTACCTGCAAAACACATTGATGGTGGCTCGTTGCACAATTCTTAAATGCGAATCACTTGTCTCTGTAACGAAAGCCATTTCACTTTACTATCAGCTTACCGGTCATATGCCAATATTACATACGAGCCAAGCACCATCGGTGAAAGTTTTTGACCGGCAAAAAAGAAGTTCACACCAAAGGAACTAGATGGAACTAGATGTATGTAACTAGATGGAACTAGATGTAACTAGATGGAACTAGATGGAACTAACACTTCAACCACTTGTAGTAGACCACTACTGGCTTGGTCTGGCTTCGTTGCGAGATGTTCACTTGACACCAACCACAACCACTGATGGCGACTCAGTGGGCCTCTTGCATGCACCGGACGCCCCTGGCCAAATCCGACCTCGGCTGCCATCGTGTACTCCGCAACGAATGTTTCCGACAGACATGGGAACAGGATGGAACAGGATGGAACAATATGGAGGAGGATGGAACAGGTATGCTCTCAAAAATTCTTAAAGCACTGCAAAATGATCCAACAATTGATTCTGCTTCAAAGGGGTATGGACCAGTTGCCAACGTGCATAAAACTAAAAAAACAGCAACCCCTGACATAACCTCAACCTACATGGTGCTTACTCAAGATGCTCCGTGGCCAATGGGCTTGGGGGACATCGCTGCATTAGGACCATTCGGAGGATGCCACAACGGGTGCATCCATGTTTAAACAATCGGCCCATCCGTGGGCTGGCTACTGCTGTGCTGGCTACTGCTGTGCTTTGGTCGGTATCTCCCCCATGGTTCGTCTGCACCAGACTGATGGTATACATTCTCAGCTTTCAAATCAAGACCAAGCCTGTTTCATCCTGTTTTTCGCACCAAAATAATGATGCAAAGTGAAACCGCACATTTTTCTGGTTAAAGTAAACAGCCTGCAAGACTACAAGTGCCCAGCACACTGGGCACCACACCCTTTTTTCAAGCAAGACATGCCTTCGGCATAGAGCTCCTAATGATTGACATGTGAGGGATCGAACATCTAAAGAGGACAGAAGATCCGCCACTTGTCGATGTTTAATTAGGGTTGCAAAATATGCTATACAGTCAAGAACACTAACACAAAGTAGCATAGGCATGTTGGCTTCATGTGGTGAAGGACCAATACTTGTTCTTGCCCCACAAGGGTGGTGCTTTATCATTGAATGCACCTATTCGTGAAACAAACCGTGATTTTGGAGCCCGTATCAACCAGGAGACTTCATGTTCCGCCCACATGGCAGTTTTCTCCAGGTGCTCCACGGTCGACCAACAAATGGCGATCTAGAGATTTCTGCCTGTGGAAACCATCATGAACAATCGCGCTCTCTTGCTGGATGCTATATAGCTGGAGGAAACTGGCTTTGAAAAATCCGAATCGAAAAACCGTCATAGAGATTAAAAACAAGAATTGCATCATCTGTTGGAGAAAGTCAATTGCTGCTTGACTTCAAGGATTCCACCACAGAGGAACATCATTTGTGATGACATGTAGTCCCTTTTTGCGGAAGTCATGAGTGAAGTGCACCCTGCCAGTCCTTTCCGCCACTCTTCATCTGAAGTTCAACTGATCAACTTGCGACTACGGTGTACGCCCTGTTTAGTATCATGATGGTACTCTTCATTTACCCAACCGGTAGACTTATGTTCATTGCCAGTAGTGCAACTCACGTTCCATGGTATTGAGGTCATGTTACCATGATCATTCTGATTTATCAGGGTTCTATTTTGGTTATAATTTCTTTTCACTACCATCGATTCATGATTTTTTTCGCACATCAAAACCTCCAATTCGCCCATATGAACATCACCACATCCTGAAGCAATGGCGTTATCCGTTATCCAGATCCCAAAAATGATGACCCTCAACCAACTTCCCAGGTACATCAACGCCCCTAGGCACCTTACATCATGAACTGGTCATCCAAATGGGAAGCTGCGGACAAGTCCACGAATTGACAATTCTTTCTCAACAGCTGTTTGATACTGTTCAACAAGCGGGTCTTACTCAATATCAAGTGTTTTGCAATCAAGACCATTGCTACTTAGTATGCATTCTCCATGCTTCTCCATGTTCCTCCTGGCTCATATCAAGTTCACAGCAACCAAACAGGAGAACAAAAAAATCCCACCTGTGCCTCTTGTGTTCTTTGAAACTTCCAACAGCTCCCTTCATGTTTTACCCGGACGGCTCCTCCACTCCATGTCTGGCAATCCGCAGATGTCGTGCGGGAGCCTCAGGATTGGGATGTGGTCGCCGGGCAGCAACCTCAAATGAGGGAGCACCCAAAGCCACCAGTTGGGCACCGAAAGTTGTCGACCATTTGGGAAAACCCAAGATCTGGAGAAAGCTTCATTTGGAGGTCCCTGGATTCTTAAGCACCGCTTAACTCTTCAATTTCCCCAGGCTGTCACAGGTTCACAAGCGAAGAGTCGCTGACAAGGTTCCATATCATTGCCGCCAGGAGTGCTCGAAGAAGGCTTGTGACCAGATTTTTTGTTGGACCAGCAGGTTAGTTGACACACCAAGATAACTGGATCTTTAATGAGGTGGAACTTGCCAACTATTGTTTAATTGTACGAATGGAGTTTGCAATCACCAACCTGTACGTGCAGCACAGGCTACCTATTGATTACCTTTACTTGCAACTGTAAGAACTATTGTGTTTGTATGTAATATTTACACTATGTACACCAAGCCCCGAATTGATTGCGTTGCTTGCTAGAAATCAAAATCTGTCCCATTCCTAATCAGAGGTTTTGAGAACTATACATGTCTCTAGATTTCCACACCGAACAAACCCTCAGAGTCCGGAGAGGGTCCGTCAGAAAATTCGTATTTTCCCTATGTGTGGCTGCGAAAATGGTTGGGAATACCACCGCTCTCTTGGGTTACCTAAGTTGTTTCTAATCTTTCGCTATTGACACTTGTTTTCAACCAGTGTTGAGAATTTTCAAGCAACATTGACTCTCGGTCTCAACAAAATTTACTCTCATTTGTTGACCTCTGCTTATTTTGTTCGCTGAGGATCAACCAAAGGATCATTGGTTTTGCACCACTATTGTCAATATGATAAAACTAATCACCTCTATATCATCATCACTTTTCACCGTTCTTAATCATTCTTCATCACTATTATCCATCATCAACCTCCATGAGCCCTCATTAACTAGCGTCCGAAACCGGACTTGTGGCGCCTGCAATGAAGGTCTTGCGCACGAGACGAAGGCCTGTGGGTGGGCATGGAGCGGCTTGAAGCGAAGAGCAAGCTGCAAAATAGCAACTGATGACTGTCAGGAATTTGCATCTAAATTTACATGTATATGGATACATTTATCAATACCTGTATCCATCGTATATATACATATATACATATGTATATTGATATATATATATATATATGTGTGTGTGTACATATATAAAATACATACATGTATTTATGTATATATCGTTATCTACATCATTTACACATGCACATCGTATATGTGCAAAAATGAATATGTACATGCATACGTTCGAAGCAAGTTTAGGAGTCAGTCTGTGTGGCGGCATTGGTTGATGTTGCAACGCAGGCGCGAGAAATCCGAGACTTTGTGAAATGACAGGCACAAAGATTTGTGAAGGTTGCAAAAACGTCGATAGGCATTGTGGATTTGAAGAACGTTGGCGGTGATATCTTTTCTTGGCAAGCGAGCCATTGCCTTGGAAGATGATGTCAGAAGCTGGAGATGTTTGATTTGGTGTTTTGGGGGGGACTGGCGATGGAGGGCATGGATTTTTTCCGGACATAGCAGCGTTCTTTGCAATGAAATTGAAAACGACACAGTTCAAAATGCAGGAAACCTAGCAAATATGGTTCCTTTTACAGCAGAGGTGCCAAAAGTATCGAGAACATGAAGACAGGTTGCAGCTCCGCAGCAAGAAACTTAGCTATCTTCACTGTGATTGAACCGCAAGATGAAAAAGACTCGTAAATAGCTTTTGTCACATGGTGTAAGTTGCACTTGAAAAAACATTCTGTAAGAATGGTGTACATTGTGCAGGTGATCTATTTTTTGCACAAGAGGCGCCATCATCTTGCCTGGTATTGCCAGCCAGCAAAGTCCGATAAGACTATACCTTTCTTAAATGTTTCAAACTTGAAAGGAGGAAGTGACGGTCCATCTCACTGGAAAAGTTGCGATCTCTTTCCAAAGATTGTTGTTCCTCCCGTCAACAAATCAAGCCGCTACCTTTCATTGCAACACCTTCGCAGCAGCTAAGCAGTATGTTGCAAATCATCCCAGGAATGGGAATCACATGGAATCACACCACCTGCTTCAGGAATCAAAATCACCTTCAGAATTCTCATTATCCCCAACATGTCAGATTGATTCATGTGTAGCTTCACAACTGAACCAAGCACCACAACAAAACCCATGCGCCTGAGCCCCTGAGCAGAGCAGCAAGGGAATCGCAAGCCACAGCCTGTGCTTAGATCCAAATGATGTCATCAATCCCTCATCGACTGCAACGTTCCCTCTATGTCTTTTAAGAAAACCTCAGGTAATCCCCACCCGATCTGCATATCATCTGGCGGCATTCTATCACAATTCTACCTTCCATCCTATCTGAGCTGACATACATTCCGACATTTCACTTGGCATTCTATCGGCAATGTATCCCATCTGCAATCCTATCTATCACTTCCACCTGCCATTCGAAGGCATTCCGTTTCGCACTGAAACGTTTATGCGCCATTCTGGCAATTCTATCTGGCATTTTTCTGACACGTTCTTTATCTAGTCTTCTCTCCAGCATTCTCTCTGCCTCTCACATTCTATCTGACATTCATCCGGCATCCTACTTGGTGCTCTATCTGGCATACGTTCTGACATTGAATCTCGCATTTATCCAGCAATCTGGCATTCTATTTGACACCTAATCTGCTTGTATGTGTTCGGAGCTTGCCATAGGGTACAGGTGTACGGACTGACTTGCAGCCGGGTATGGAGTTTGGGCCCCGGCGTGCTGAAGCCCCCTACATTCTTCTGTGCCCACACGGAGCGAACAGCGAATAGTCAATCAGGATAAGGGTTCAAGTTCAAGAGCGCATTTTTCTCCGATGGAGCACAGGCCAAAATCATCACTTTTTGAGGGAGCCAAGTTTGATGGACACTCCCCCAAACTGAAAGTGTACAGATTCTGTGCTAAAACCAGGCAAGCCGGAGGGTAGTTGTATAGATGCAAATACAATTATGGGACAAACACGTCAGCCACCACTCAAGCAAAGCAAGATTGAAATTGGTGGGGTGCATTTCTGGGATGTTCGCTCGCCGAGTTTTGATCCGCAACGATTTGAACCCGGAGCGCATAGATTCTCATCCAAGCAACGATTTCTGCAGGTGTGCTGCCCTGCTGCGCTCATGTCCTCAGCTTCATCAGGTTCTGTCATCTTATGTCCATATCATGTTGCGGGTTTGTCGGAGCAGGCTTGTCCAAGTTCTCAAGTCGAAGCTTTTCTGGTTGGCACCAGCTGTGGAAACATCCCAAGAGTAGCCAGTCTACAAACGTCTTCGTAAAGTTAATGCCACCCGATCACTCACCCTCAACTCAGTTTCCAGTGCCTCATAGGGATTCAGCCCAAAGACATAGGAAAACCCAAGCAGTACAATCCCTTCACCATCATTCAACGATACCTTTTGACACTTCTCAGTGATCCCTTCAAAGTAACTTGATTGTGACTATGGCAAATATTTTACATTTTTAAGATGCGCCATCAAAATACAATATTGTTGCCAACCACTTGGGAAAACCACGACTTGGGAAATACCAGTAGCAACATTTTCCTTGTTTTTCAATTTTGACCTGTATTGGAAACAGTTGATGGAGAATTGCAGGGACAACCACATGCTAAACTCTTGGTTGCATGGTAATTTTGCCCGGCCGGCAGAGGACCAAACAAGATCATTCAGATCGAATGGTGACATACTACGTCGCGAACATCCATAACAAGCAAACAAATACTTGTTTAAAAAAAACATTTCGCAAAGTATTGTGAAAGTGTTTTTTTCACAAACCAAAGAGCAAAAAACGCAAAAATCGCCAGTCGAGTCTTGCCAAGGAACTGAGCTGCAGTGCCATTGCGAGCCGCTGGAGCCACAGGCTGCCCGTTTCTCTTGGGTGCGACCGTTCAAGTGGTACCTTCAAAAATGAATCCTCCAGAAGCCAAGTGGTTGGGTTTTGACTTGGATGTGCTGCTGATTTACATTTCAGATCTGCACAAATCATAATTGTCATTTGACAAGCATCATGGACAAAGAACAAATGGAGAAATTGTGGAATGGGTCCAACGTATTGAAAGTTGTTCAAAAGAGATGGTATAGAAGATGAGATGTCAAGGAAAGATGTGTGCCAGAGGTGCGAACAAACATTAGAGAACATGGTGGACCTCTAGGCTGTTTGGTTTTTGTGATTTTGACCCGCAAATATGTGTTGCACAGCAGCAGCCTGCATTTTTTGACATTTAATTTCCAAGCATGGTTTGGGACCGGCCTTTTTTTCACATTTAGTTTCCACATGTCTCTGTACCCCTCTCTCTTTTGCCCTGCTTCACCCTTCGACATAACCACTGACAAACACAGTTTTTCCTGCGATTCCTATCTAAGATGTACGCGAAGCACGTCCGAAGTCAAAATGGCAAAACGTACAGGTCTTGCATTTTTTGATTTTCCAGTGAAGGCAAGTAGAGATCAACCGAATTACACGGTGAAACAAGCATTGTAGCATTGACAGGGAAAAAACATGATCGATAAACAGAAATCCAAAGACATTCGTACATGGAGAGGTCTACAAATGGATGGCTGGCTGCATGGATGGATAGATAAATATAAACTAGAAACATGGACAAATATCATGAACCACATGGAAAGGAGATACATTGATTAACATCATGAATCATGAAAAACGGGCAAATACATAAATGTTCTAAATTCAAAACACATAGAAATTGACATATGAAAAAAATGATGTTGTAAAAAACGAAAAATCATCAATGGAATGTGGGCTTGTCAAAACAGTATTTATTGTCTGGTTCCGTTGTCTTGATGCAGGCACGTTGACAAACTGCATCTCGTTCCACCGTCACAACGTTGATGAACTGTATCTCGTCGTCAAGTTTCAGATCAAGTTTCAAAGAACAAAGTGCCAAGGTTGATCAGGGTGGGTGGGTGGGCTAAATTTCGAGGCCAACGGAAAACGCGGCCCACCACACCCACCCTTGATCTATAAATGGCATCAAGCGCAATCTTTCGATAGCTATCAACTCCACAAGACTGTTTGATCACAAGTGAACTGCACCGTCTGGTTCCGTTGACTTGATGCAGGCACACTCTTTTTCACTTGGGCTACGCTGATCTCACTCCCCCTTTTAACAAATCAGCATGCCAAGTGAGTCTTCATATAATCAAGGATCTTCAAGAAAACTTCCATTACCAAGCCAGTCTGCTCAAGGTCAGCTGTTAGGAGTCAATGGCTGCACAACCTTGAGGGGTAATCACTGATATTCGCCTCAGTGGGAACCCTTGCAAACCAGAGAGAAGTGTTCAAGGCAGTCTCCGATCTCAAGATGATATGAAAGGATGGCACTGGGAATTGAACCCGCTGCATTCGCCTTGATCAAAGCATATCTCGAAGCATCATTGTCTCCGAACCACACATGAAAGTCATCAGCCGTAGTTTGGCACCAATGCGCAACGCCAACCACGGCAGCCAACAACTCAAGCTCGAAGATGATGGTGTCCTTTTTGTCAGCTCCAAGGAAAATGCACTATTCGACTGTGGTTGGAAAGCCGAACCATGCAACCACCGATCCATGTTCGTCCACTAAAGTTCCACCTACACCATTGAACGAGGTTTCCCAGCCTGAAGGCGCAACTTCATGTACCGCAGGGCCGCGCAAACGTCGTCACTCAGCATGGGGCTGTTCCCATACGCGTGGTCCACCAGTTTCTTCAACACCAATGAACCAAGCCTGCCATGGATGAAGCTGTCTGCGAAGCCAAGCCTCCCACGAAGCGACAAAGCATCATGACGCGACAACTTCCGAGCAGAGAGTACAGCTTGAATCTGGTTGATCAGTTCCTCCCTGCGGTTGGCAGTGTTGCCAACTTCCACAACAAAGGACGGAGACCTGGTCAGATTGAACTCCACTCCCAAGGCACGGCAGACAACGTCAAACTCTGTGGATTTCTTGCCTTCCCTAGCAAAGTCCCAACCAGTCAGCATGAAGACCAACTCCATCCCGCAAGCTGAAGACTTAGTCAAGGACCGGGGCGATGCCAGGATGAAATCATCATAGAAATTCGCTGTCATCAACAGCAAGCCCTTGGTTGCAATGGTGTACAACATCCTTGCAAGCCTCAAGAAAGAATAGACACTATGTGTGGCACCAAAGGGTAGAGTCAGCATCCGATATATCTCTGCATGTCCCTTCCGATGATTGTACACACTGAAGTACGCAAACTTGAGGTGGGCTGGTTGGATAGGCACTTGTCGGTACGCACTCTTGAGGTCATAGGTTTTTGCCACAAGGTCGCACGGGAGTTTGCATTCACCAAGCTCCTGAAACAGTTTCCTGATGAGCGCTCCGAAGGTATCAATCACATGTAGGCCCAGCTTGTTGTGAAAGATACATGAATCGTTGACAGCACTGATACTGAAATCGTCAATCAAGCGAGTCTTGTCATGTTGCGACAAGGGAAACCGTCGGGATATACAAGCGCCAGGTTCCAAGTCCGAAAGACTGTAAGGACCATCTGCCCATCCACGTTCACACTCCGTCAAGGTCTCCGTAATCAGAATCTCGTCCACTTCGGCCGAACCAGAACTGCGCGCCACACCAAGGATCAGTTTGTTCCTCTTAGGAGCTTCATGCTGGAGTTGCTTCATGGTCCTCAAGCAAGGTTTGAACTGAGACTTGAAAATGGGTGACTTCGTTTTTTTTTCCCGGGTAGCGCCTCACGTGCACAGAACACAGGTCGCTGAATGTCCGGTTAGACTGCAATAGCTGAGCAGTGGGCTCACTAATTAAATGTGCAAGGCAAGAATGATGACATGGAGAAGAACCAGCACCCAGACGAAACCAAAACACAAACAAGCAAAACACCAAACAAACCAAGCAACCGAGAACCAAACCAGCAGCACTCAGTCATCATCCTACCACTGCTGGTCCAAAAGCTAATTGAGGAGCTAAGTGAAACGTGTGAGACTCCGCACTCACTCTGCTCAGAAGACGACCATCCGGGCATCAGCGCCTAAAGAATGACGAGCATCTTCGTACGTCCAATGAAAGGCACGGTCCCAATACTTCTGGTGTATGCAGAGCGAGGGCGAAGATATGAACAAAGACAAAGCGAGCAAAAAGCAGGGGTGGTCCCAGCCCCCCTCCAGACGAAGAGCAAATCAACACCTCGAAAACCCTGCCCAGAACGGGCAAACAAGATCCCTGACCTCTGACGCATATCGCATGTATTTCTGCCAGAAATGCATCTGCGCTGATATCAGAGCACAAGCTGTATATGTACGCATCTTCCATTGTGGACTAAAGCCTCCAGAGGCCATTGGTAGACAATGGTGACCATTGTAGAGTTAAACGAATGGACTCACACAAAGTCACGTTGCAATTCTTCGAGCCATGCGCAACTTGAAAACTCATTGCATGAAGGTCCAGCCATTTGTCATTGAGAGTGAAGGCGATGTAAACTTGCCCTTACAATTGATTCGAGCTTGGCCCTCTGGCACCTGCGTTAAAGGCTAGAACCAAGCAGAATGCGCCCATTCACCAAGGAAATCACGTAGGTATGGTTTGAAAAGACACGCTCCACTCCATCAATGAGATTGCCGAACTCTTGACAATGAGCTCACAAGGTACTCAGCCTCAGGTTTGTACAAGATTGTAAAACCTTCCATAGCCACAGTATGCAGCACCGTCAAGCACACTGCAGCCGAAACATCCAGCAAAAGCCAGCTTGTCAAGGAGCCGCACTCCGGGCACTATTCTGTATGGCTTCCGGTTGGTCAAGACACTCAGTACCACTTCTAAGTCAGCCACTGGCAATCGAATGCAATAAATCTACCACTTCCATTCACAGCACCTTTGAGCACTGTGGGTATCAAACCGGCCCTTCCAAACATCCGTCCTGATCCATTCAGAAGCATCCAACGCCATAGCTCCGGACGCGTGCAGAAACACTCCTGTGAGCGAGCCTGCCCCACCCCTCGCCGGGATAGCCATTTAGGCTAGGTGAAAACGGCTGCGGAGATCTGGTTCAGCCGTAGCTTTCCGTCACGCCCAGAAAGTTAGTATCGATGCGGCTCACTTCTGTCTGCAGAACAGC
Organism: Symbiodinium kawagutii; assembly: GCA_009767595.1. Classification (NCBI taxonomy): domain Eukaryota; class Dinophyceae; order Suessiales; family Symbiodiniaceae; genus Symbiodinium; species Symbiodinium kawagutii. The sequence goes on from VSDK01026833.1 coordinate 142,426, forward strand.
AAGGACTTGAGCCATGCCCACCAAAGACAATATGAAAGTGGCGCCTATGGCAGGAGAGAAGACATTGCCAGGGCATAAGCTTCAAAGTTCTGCGGACCAGAATATCGGTCGTTGCCCGAAAGGAATGACACTCCTGATTGAATTAGAAAGGACTTGTAACAAGTAGCCTCCACCTACTTGACAACATTCTCCACTTTCAGCGGAACATGCGACAGAAATTTGGGCAAAGAGAGAGAAGACCCTTGTTGGCCAGCTGCCTGAGCCTTTCCCTTTTGGTTCTGTTTACTTTCGACTTTTTTTTCCCCGGTAGTGCCTCTTGCGCACGATACAAAAGTCATTATATGTCCAGGTAGTCTGCAATAGAAGATCAGTGATTGCACTAATTCCTCATATGCAGGGTTGAGGGTATTGGCCGGGGAAAGCCGGTAGTTTCTCTGATGGTTGGTGTTCGTCATGAGCAATTGACCAGGGGTACTGCCTGGTGTGGCAGGGGGGGAGGGAGGGGAAGGCTCCACTTCCATAAGCAGCCATCACTACCTTGACAGACTCCCGGCGGCGATGTAAGAAGGAGCTCTAGCCCCCTTGTTGGTTTCGCCTCTGCCTTTTGTCTGCAACATACCAATAAATATATGTGGCTCGTTATGCAATTCGTTATGAGTTCCCGTACCAAACGTCACCTCTCTTTTCGTCTGTCTCTGCACGACTGACCAAATCCTGACAAAATGCTCCTACGAGGCTTTCATAAACCGTAGTCGTGACCCTGCAGGTAGTAAGGAACATGATGGACCAGGCATAAGGCCCTTCTCCAACACCGGCAGCCGCTGAGACAATACAAGCTGCTAAAGTCAATAGGGAGCGCGGCAAGGTTACTAGCCCTCCAAGCGCAATTAACATGCCAATTGGCGAGTCTTCTCTGAAACCAGCTGCAGCTGGTAACAAATCCTTGATCCACTCTTCAATCACTGATCCTTGGGTCGCTTGCGCATTGGCTTGGGACCTCCACCGGTCAAAGACCAATCTAGTAGACGCTTCAGTGAGCAGATCGAATTTGTTCACTCCCTCGCAGTGCACCACCAATCGACTCAATGCTATTCCAAAGGTTGCTGGAATAAAAGTGCAGCTGGGCGCCTTAAGCCCCATAGGCAGCTTCAGTAATTCTGAACGCAATTCAATGGAACCCATCCAGATGATCATGAATGGTACCGGTAGTTGCAATGAATACTCTTCCGTTATTCAGCCTTGGCCCAGCATCCCTTGTTTTAACTTCAATAGGTGCGCGGACAGCCCCGAGCTCTTCCAGCTCTTTTTGAGAGCATGTGCGGACAAACTGGTCCTTGATGGCCTGGGGAAGGCGCAATCTGACTACCATGGCCGCAACCGTTTGTCCTGCCGGGTTTTCTCTGCTGGCAACAGTGAATTTAGCACTTTCCGTTCAAAATGCCTTCGAACAAGTTCGCGCCAAGAAGCCAAGAAAAATATTAGCTAATGAAACAGAGCACGAAAGGATTGAAAGTCGAGGAGAAGACCCTCTGGGAACCCCCATAGAATTACGAATATTCAACCCAAACCCCCGCCAAGAAAAAATATTAAATCCTAATGAAGCAGAACACAAGAAGACTGAAAGTCGACGAGGGGACCCTTAGGAACCCCCATAGAATTACGCATATTCAACCCAAACTCGCGCGAAGAAAAATGTTAAATCCTAATGAAACCTTAATGAAATTGAAGACACGAAGACTGAAAGTGGACGAGGGGACCTTTGGGAACCCCCAAAGAATTACGATGATGGATCAACAATCTGCCTAGGGGACCCCGTGGGAACCCCCATAGAGTTCCCTACATTCACCCTTTGGAGAAATACAAAAAATATTCAAGATGGCGGTAGGGATTGGCTAATGATCAATCAAGTTTTGACATGTTGGGATTTTGCATTTTTGCGCACAAGTATTATACACTGCTATTTTCCCAAAGGGTGGCCCGCGTATCAGGAGTAAAGAAGATGAAGAAGCATCGCGTTGCTTGCTTTACCACAAGCTCTCGAACACCAACCCATCTCTTTGAGAGAATAGGTGGACAAAACATTCACATCTATGTCTGCTACAACTACCTTCTTCATGGTCACCTCCGTCTTTCCTACGTGGAACCTAAGATCTACCAGAGACTGAGTTGGCAATGAATGATTGCCAGCGCCCTTCAAGACCGGTGGTGGCCCGGGGTATTTATAGGACACCTCGTAGTTCCTGATCCATCTCTTTGCCACGATATGACAGGTTGCACCTGAATCTACCAACCACATGGCTTTGGGGTTCGCTACACCGTTCAAGGATCTAAGGCCTACCGTCGCGTTCAGTACAGCTTCTCCCTGTGGCAGCGCATCAGCATCAGCATCAGCGTCTCGGATCATCATCGTCACTTCCTGCTCTTCTTGCTCTGGCTCTTTCTCAGCTTCGGCTTCTGTACCAGCACCATCTGCAGGTTCATCTCCTAGATTCCAGTACCACCAGTCTTCTTCAGTCCAGTCTTCTTCTGGCCATTCCTCATCCTCAACTCCTCGGAACTTGCCACCCTTTCCTTTGCTCTTTTTCCTTGTCCTTTTGCTTTGCCCTTGCCCTTGGCATCTTTTCCTTCGCCCTTGGCTTTGGCTTTCGGATCGGCATTCTTGTCTCCTGAAGGCTTCGAAGGTTTCGATGGCTTCTTGTCTGGGTACTTCGCCCAGCACTGGTCTTCGGTGTGTCCAGTCTTCCCGCAATGCTTGCAGCGGTCAGTCACTGCCCGCAACTTGTCATCAGTCGCGGCTACGCGCGATCTGACATAATACTCGTGGGATGCTACCCACAACTGCGAAACCGTGGTCACGCCGACCACCATTTGGATGTGCTCTCTGACACGGTCCGGGAGGTTTCTGAGGTACACCAAAAACTGGTCGCCCTCGGAGAGGCGCAAGTCCTGAAGCTGGGCTGCGGCTAGTGAGGCGTCAAGCATCACGTGGAAATGCTCCGCCTGCATTTGCACTTCGCGAAGGCTCTCCATCACGGTGTCCACTGTGTTTTTGGACACTCACTAACTCGCGATGGTGTAAGGCTTCACCCCTGGTGAAGATCGCAAACTCCCTTCTCAACAAGCGCAGAAGCTCGAAGCCGTTGGAGCTGTGTACCCCTTGGGATACAATCTGACTTCTGATAAGATTCTCGACCTTACCGCAGCCAGCAAAGCTCTGTTGCAACAAGTGAAACAGCCTTCGGGATCGCAGCTGCTGGTCGGCTCCTTGAGGCTGAACAGGAACAGTAAACCTCAGGGCCTCCTGCGCTTCACTGCCATATTGATCGTGAAGAAGGTTGAAGGCTGAGCCAGCTTATGAACTTGTCAAGCCAAAGTCGAAATCCACTGACTTCCTTTGCTCGGGCGCTCCACTGCTTCCACTCCGGCATGGGCATCGCTGGGATCCACTTGGTGTCCATCGATAGCTTCTCGTTGGTTCCACTACCAGCCACAGCACCTAAAGGCTGCACAGGAACTTGTTGAGCTGGTTGCTGACTTCCTTGACTTCCAGACTGGTTCTGGTTCTGGATGAGCTGCATCAGCCCTTGAGTCAGCACCATCTGTTGCTGCATCATCTGTGCCATCATGGCCATCAATGGATCTGGATGTCCAGCCGGTTGGATTGGGACCACCTCCAACTGACGAAGTTCCAGGCTGACAAGAAGTTCCAACTCCACTTCCATCCAGATATCCTGGGGGCATACCATAAGTAAAACCACCAGTAGCTGAAGGAATCGCTGAAAGGTTTGCTGAAGGATCTCCTGCAGGTACTCCTCCTAGATTGGGACTACTTCCACTACCAGTACCTGGTGGGGTCACAAAGCCACTACTACTTCCAGGAGGGATGCCAGCACAAGCTGTAGGTGTCATAGGAAAGAACGTGACCGAACTCAAGTTGGATTGTGAGAGATTTCCGAAGTTTGCCCAGGGATCGTTTCTCTGAAAAGGATCTGCTTGGATTCCAGGTGGCATCGAAGGGGGTCCAGCTGCTGCTCCTGCACTTCCTGCAGGCATAGCTGGCACATGTCCACTCGGCACTGGTCCTCCAGTTGCCGGTGCAATATTTCCTGCCACTCCACTGCCATCATCTTTCTGTGGTGACATGGGAACCGCTCCAGTACCATCTCCAGGACCACCTCCTCGCGCACTTCCATTTCCAGGACCACTTCCATCAGTAGCCATGGCTTCTCTTTTTCTTCACAAGCTGTCCAGCTCTTTCTCTGACGTCTTTCTTCTTACTCAGAGTCACACAGATCTCTCTTAAGCGTTTGCCCCTCACCTCTTAGAATCTCAGGGGCTCCGCTACCATATGAAAAACGCAGAGCGGCGCAGCAGATCTTTTTCACTCGGGTTCTTGAGCCAAACCGGTATCTGTTCAGCAACGTCTCAAGTCAGTCTTCCTTAAGAAGATCTCCAAACGACTTCGGTCTACTCAACTCTTTCTTAGAGTTC